>JAADJG010000827.1:0-16756 GCA_012932025.1 Fusarium austroafricanum | reverse complement strand
CCCCTCACCCCGCCGTCATCCCCGTCCCCGCCTACATTGCACCGTGCTCTCAACCCAAAATCTCAGGACTAACCGTACGACAACAGTATACCACAATCAAGAATCAGACGAAGCAGTTGAAGCAACCGCCAAGATGGTTCAGTCCGCTATCCTCGGTTTCCCCCGTATGGGTGTTAACCGTGACCTGAAGAAGGCCACCGAAGCTTGTCAGTCTCACTTAAAATCTCTGACTCGTGTCATCATCGACTAACTGAATTTCAGACTGGGGTGGAAAGATCTCTCAGTCCGACCTCCTCGCTGAGGCCAAGCGCCTCCGTCTTGCTCACTGGAAGATCCAGAAGGATGCCGGTGTCGACATCATCCCTAGCAACGACTTCGCCCTCTACGACCAGGTCCTTCACCAGATCCAGGACTTCGGTGTATGTACCTCCCTCATGCTCCAGTCATAGGGCAACATTTGCTGACTCACACCCTTTAGGCCGTTCCCGAGCGATACACCAAGGATGGCCTTGATCCCATCGACCAGTACTTCGCCATGGGCCGTGGTCACCAGAAGGAGGGTGTCGATGTCCCCTCTCTGGAGATGGTCAAGTGGTTTGACTCCAACTACCACTACGTCAAGCCTACCCTCCAGGACAACCAGACCTTTAAGCTCACCGATAGCCCCAAGGCTGTTGCCGAGTTCAAGGAGGCTAAGGAGGCTGGCATCTCTACCCGTCCCGTCCTTGTTGGTCCCGTTTCTTTCCTCCACCTCGGCAAGGCCGACCGTGGCCAGTCTGTCGACCCCATCGACCTTCTTGAGAAGCTCCTCCCGGTCTATGAGCAGATCCTCACCCAGCTGAAGGAGGCTGGTGCCGAGACTGTCCAGATTGATGAGCCTGTCCTCGTCTTCGATCTCCCTGAGAAGACCAAGGCTGCCTTCAAGCCCGCCTATGAGAAGTTCGCCAGCCTTGGTGACAAGATCCCCAAGGTCGTTTTCACCACCTACTTCGGTGACATCGTCCACAACCTTGACCTTCTCCCCAAGGACGTCTACGGTGTCCATATCGACCTTGTCCGCAACCCCGAGCAGCTCGAGAAGGTTCTCGGTGCTATCGGCCCCAACACTATCCTCTCTGCTGGTGTCGTCGACGGCCGCAACATCTGGAAGACCAACCTGAAGCGCGCCATCGAGACTGTCGAGACCGCCATCCAGAAGCTCGGCAAGGACCGTGTCATTGCCGCCACCTCCAGCTCTCTCCTCCACACCCCTCACACTCTTGCCAGCGAGAAGAAGCTGGACCCCGAAATTGCCGACTGGTTCTCTTTCGCCACTGAGAAGGCTTCTGAGATTGCTCTCATTGCCAAGGCCGTCACTGAGGGCCCCGCCTCCGTCCGCGAGCAGCTTGAGGCTAACGCCAAGTCCATTAAGGCTCGTGCTGACTCTCCCCGCACCAACGACCCTCAGGTCAAGGAGCGTCAGTCCAAGGTCACCCAGAAGGACTACGAGCGCAAGAGCGAGTTCACTACCCGTATCAGCCAGCAGCAGAAGAAGCTGAACCTCCCCCTCTTCCCCACCACCACCATCGGATCCTTCCCCCAGACCAAGGAGATCCGTGTTCAGCGAAACAAGTTCACCAAGGGTGAGATTACCGCTTCGGAGTACGACCGCTTCATTGAGAAGGAGATTGAGGAGAACATCAAGATCCAGGAGGAGCTCGACCTTGATGTCTTCGTTCACGGTGAGCCTGAGCGTAACGACATGGTTCAGTTCTTCGGTGAGCGATTCCAGGGTTACGCTTTCACCACACACGCCTGGGTTCAGTCTTACGGTTCCCGATGCGTCCGACCTCCCATCATTGTCGGTGATATCTCTCGCCCTCAGCCCATGACCGTCAAGGAGTCCAAGTACGCCGTCTCGGTCTCCAAGAAGCCCATGAAGGGTATGCTTACTGGTCCCGTCACCTGCCTTCGATGGTCTTTCCCCCGTGACGACGTCCACCAGTCCGTCCAGGCTGAGCAGCTTGCTCTTGCTCTCCGTGACGAGGTCGTTGACCTTGAGAAGGCCGGCATCGACGTCATCCAGGTCGATGAGCCCGCTCTCCGTGAGGGTCTTCCCCTCCGCTCCGGTGAGGAGCGTGATGCCTACCTGAAGTGGGCTGTCCAGGCTTTCCGCCTCTCTACCGCTGGTGTTGAGGACGCCACTCAGATCCACTCTCACTTCTGTTACTCTGAGTTCCAGGACTTCTTCCACGCCATCGCTGCCCTCGATGCTGATGTCCTGTCCATCGAGAACAGCAAGTCCGATGCCAAGCTCCTCCGTGTCTTCGTTGACTCTGAGTACCCCCGCCACATCGGACCTGGTGTCTACGACATCCACTCTCCCCGTGTCCCCAGCGAGCAGGAGATTAAGGACCGCATCGAGGAGATGCTTCAGTTCCTTAAGCCCGAGCAGCTCTGGATCGACCCTGACTGTGGTCTCAAGACCCGTCAGTGGAAGGAGACCAAGGAGGCGCTTGCCAACATGGTTAACGCCGCCAAGTACTTCCGTGCCAAGTACGCCAAATAAATGCCAACCTATAATTGTCTAAGGGTTGATGATGGTGATGAAGGCGTATGAGGATTGTGTTAATAGCATTATTTGTGGAGGCTGTTCTTCAAAACAGCTACGATTTCAACATCGGCGTTTGGGACTGGCCTAAAAAAGGGACCAGCTGTGTTTGTGGTAAATCCTAAAAGTTAACCTGTGGATTAGGATCTGGGTACGGATGGTTTGGCGAGCATTCAACATTTGCATATACCCTCCCAATTGGGAGCAGATGAGGGTCTAAAATCAACAAATTGACCTATTTTTTCATGATAATTATCATGATAATGATGATGAAAACCTTGTTCCTCTTTCTTCATTCATTGTGATTCATTGTGATTGACTGGATGTCGTAAAATGATATGATGCAAAACCAGAGTCCTCTGTTGGGGTGTTTGAGGAGATCACGTGCACATGCGTAGTAGATGAATTATGAAGCCCCACGTCACGTCACAACGCGCCTAGGGTCTTTGTTATCCTTGTCTCTCAAGCGAACGATAACAACTTGATCAACCTCACTTTCACACTAAGGATTCGTACTTCACATATGTGACCATCGACGCGATGCGTCATTACCTAGAAGAATGCCTCCGATTGTAATCCTTGATTCTGACGACGACGAAGACGGTAGCTTTTCTCCGCCTCCAGATGTTCGGATGCCATTCTCACTCGCGCCACCTGAAGCTGAAGCTGCAAACGACTCTTCTGGGCGTGTAAGCCGTGCGACAACATCAACAAACCCATCTTTCTTTCAGAATATTTATAACGAGCAGAATGATGCAGCCCGTGGATATGTTCCAGAGCCGACGGCAAGATCACATGATCAGGATCAACAATCAATATCAAGTTCTGAAATGACGGCACCAGCACCTTTCAAGCGCACTGTGACGGGAATTATTGAACCTTCATCATTTTCGTCTACGCGGGATCAACCAGCTGCAAGGGAGCAGAGGATGGCGCATAGAAACGGGTACGGTCCAGATGAATGGACTCAGGCGTCAACGCCAGGCAGACGAAAGGCACCTACGGCAATTATGGACGACCCGTGGGGTGTACCGAGCTCGCCTGATGAATCTCCTGTTCGACCCAAGATAAAAATCAAGGTGAAACGTTCAGGGGCTCAATCTGGTTCGACGCGTGATTCTCAACGCCCACAGGAGTCAGAAAAGGCCCCTGGCTCTAGATCTGGGCGAGCAGATAATCCACCTTCAGGCAAGAAACGTAGAAAGGCCAGCCATTCAGAGCCTTCTTTCCAAGGCTCCAACGAAGTGGACTTGGTCACCATTCCCTTCAGCCATGACCATCAAGGCGAATACCATGAATCTCAGCCAGCTCCTACGCCCAGCATGCTCCCGCCAACATTACCGATCAACGAAGACGATTCTTTCTTCATCGCCCCAAACCATCTTACCGATGCTCAGAAACTGGAGTACGAAAGCGTGCAATTGCATTCTAGTGACAGCCCAAATCACCAGCTACCTCCAGTCCGTCAGTTTGAAATTAATCTTGCTTCAAGCGGAGATGCAACCAATGTCAACACTCCCAGGAGTAACGCGACGTACCTCATGAGTACTGCTCCTCCTCCGCCTGCAAGTGTGATGGATCTGCCAAGGGCAACAATTGGACAAACCACTGGACATCAATGGGATTCATCACCTGACGTCATTTCAGCCATCGATTCGCCTCCCAGACAAAAAGCAACAAAACACTTACTAGAGCAAACACGGCATGGTGACTCACCCGAGCCCGCAAATAACGAGATATTGGAAGCCCAGCAAACAGAACAACCCGAGTTACCAGCCATGCAAGAAGCGGCGTTTGATAATTATGAGCCTGAAAAGGTAGCCAAGACAAAGAAATCAAGAGGGCGGCCAAAGAAGAAAGCGGCTGAAGAGGCTGTCCCTGTGGCACAAACAGAGGTTGCCACGCCTATCGAAAAGGCCAAGAAGAAACGGGGTAGGCCACGAAAGTCAGAACAGCCTGATAAGAAGGAGGAGAGCCCGAAGGTGGATCAATCAGCGTCTACCAATGATGCTTCACTATCTGAAGAGGCTGAGCGACCAGAGAAGAAGGCCAAGGTCGAGGCCGAGGAAGACGAAAGCAAGGATGAACTGGCAGAGGAAACCGAGATGGGGCCTTCGTTGAAAAGCAATAGTCGAGAAAGTCCTGTTTTGAAGGAGTCTGATCCATATGCCCTCACCAAGTCCGTATCCAGCATGGATGATGACGCCATGTCCAAAGCTTCACATGCCACAACAGCAGAGAAGGAAGAGAAACAACAGAAACAACAGAAACCGGCAATCTCAAGCAGGACGTCAACTCCGTCCAAGGGATTGTCATCGATTATCAACAAACCCGTTTATCGCGTTGGATTGAGCAAGAAGTCCAGGATTGCACCTTTGCTGAAGTGTTTGCGTAAGGAGTGAGCTTGACAGCCTTTTGGGGAGTAAACAGGTGCGAGAGGCCAACCTAGTATTGGTGATTAAGGTAGTTATGTTTCTGGCGTTCTCTGGCATACACCTAGTCTTTTTTATTTGCTATCGGTTGCAAGTGTCAATCCACAGTTGTTGCTTAGGGAGTTGGTGGTATAGGCGACTGGGTGAGGTACCCGCCTTGATTGAGCATGGCGTTTTGGTAATGAAATCATGGACATCAGGGTAATAGTTACTAGAATCATGACGATAGAATAAATAGCTGCTCCTGTTTGCAATAAGAGTATATACTAGATGATCTGTTGTTAGTTGCAGCCCAATATGGCGCTTGATTTGTCCACCTATAGGAGCTGCTTCATAGCCTTCTGTTTTGACATCGATTCTGCAAGCTCCAAACACATTCCACCGATTGACTGCCCTATACCGTTGGATTGGCAGATTGGCATGAAAGTCGTCTTTCTGTTTCTCTGTTGTGTTATGTTTTTGTTTGACTATTGTTGCTTGCTGGGTGCCTGGGCCAAATCTCAATGCCGTGGTCAGAAAAGAGTAAGAAGAACCGAGGGGCAACAAACACCATGGCCAAACCAGTATTTCATATCTGAACAGTCAAACGGAAAGGGTCTTTGGAGTAGTATAAATACCCCCCGGCGCTCCCAGCTCAGGATGTCTCTTCTTCTCATCATTATCATCAACAACTCTACTCTACACTGAACAACTCACAACTCACAACTACACTTTACTACACTACACTACAAAACCCACACAACTTTCTGCCTTTCCAAGAATCCACATTGCCTGGAAACAACAACGACAACAACGTCATTCCCATGACCAAAGAGGCTGCGGCCCGTATGCAGGGCGCCGAAGTAAGTCTTCTCCATCCAAGCCTATATAATACAATAGAACACACAAAAGTGCTAATACTCTTCACAACAGGCCAAGAACAGCAACGATGCTGGCTTTGCCGCTCATGCCCAGGCGGCTGGAGACAAGAATGCCAATGAGGCGGCCAAGAGCGGCAACAGCCAGGGAAAACAGAAGAAGTGAGAAGTTCGACATAGATGAGTGATGCACATATGACTAGGGGGAGGAGAGCTTTTTAGTCAAGAAAGAAAGGAAAATGAATTGTTCTTGTCTACAGATAGTAGCCTATTGTACATCTCGACAACAAGTCAGATGAATCATATTCAGTAATCACAACTCCTTTTCTATCGCACACTTTACTCATAGTGATATCAATGCTCCCAGACGTTTCCTAGTTGGCAAAGGCAGGTGGTATCGGAGCTAGGGGTACTTCTCATCTCACAGAGACAAGACTCATCTTGAATGCAGATACTCAGGAGTTTCAGTCAAGACAGGGGGAAAAAGGTTAACATGTGTAGATAATATATTCATAGGAACTACTAAGACAGTGTTCCCGTATTTTCTGTCCTCTTTGGACTTCAGTCTTCTGTTTCGAGGTATTCATCTCATCATCCGCTTCGGTCAATAGCCAAGTACCCAGATATGACATAGGTACCTGGTAGAGAGATAAATCAGTAAATCCCAATAACGCCCTTTCGTAATGCACCCATGCTTTCTTCCAATGTTGCCCAGTTATCACCCAAAATCGCCAGCTACAGTTCCATATAATCACTTTGTCATCCATATTCCTTCTTCCTCATCCGCTTACAGCACGCAACCCGGCGAAGTGTGTTCAAGTTTTGTTCTCCTCATCCATTTGGTGAATGTGCTTCTTCACAAATTCAAACGACGAGAAAAATATGGCATTCACAACACACGATCGGCTCATGGAAACTCCCAAACCGCGGTACATGTGACGCTTGAAGAACTCGATCTTGGGCGCAGGCTCGACCTTTTCACCTTTCGAGTAGAGTAATGAGTTTCGCTGATAGATGCTCTTGGCCGAATCGATGGGGTCTATACGCTGTGAGTAAGAATGCGAGTCATATATTAGGGGCGCTTAGCTTACAGATCATCGCCCATGATACCAGGCCGCACATGCCTCCAGCGGCAACAACAGCTACTTTGTTGCTATTGGGATGATCACCAGCTAATGTGTTTCCGATTTGTTTCCCACTTTCATATACCATAAAATAGATAGCCGTTCCTAATGTGTCACGAACTACGAAGATTGTTAGCTAGTTGAACCTAGAGCTTGCAGGGTTACGCACGAAGATGAAGGTTCAGGCCAGTGTATAAACCAAAAATGCCCCGATGTTTTATGATATTGGCCATTGTTCGCAAAGTACCCTTGTTTTGGTAGCTGGCTGCTACAGCATGACTGCCCTTGTTGGTTGAACCGCGTTCAGCGAGCAGAACAGAGACTTGCGCGCTGAGCTTGGTAAGCTCGAATGGACAGGCAAGAAAGGTTATAACAGAGCCAGCGGTCGCTCCAGCAGCGCCGAAGCATGCGACAGAATAGAGGTTTGGGTATGTGCCCTGCCGATTGACATGACCGATGATATCGAAACCGAAATTTCGTTTTATCCAGGCAGAGTAGGAGTATTTGGCACGTTGGTAGATCGAAAATGAGACGGTTCGAACAAGCGTTATACTTGCCATGGGGGCTGTAACGCCTACAATGTCGGGTTAGCCATGTGCGATTGAGCTAGCCTATCAATTGACCACAGCATACCTCGAAAGAAGCCGCCAAGCTTTTCAGTCTGATATGTCTTGCGAACACAATCTAGGAATCCGTTGTAGTGGTAGGTTTGCATGCGCGTCTTGACACTGTCGAGCGGGAAAGCGGCGAGGGTAGAGAATACGCTGGAAGAGCTGGCGGCGATTTCGGTTCGGTATCGTTTAACAAAGCGGTTGGAAGGGCTACTCTTTGGTGCTGCAGTGACGGCGGCGCCCGTCGCAGTCATAGCCGTGGTCTCGCCATCACGTCGCCCTCCAGCGCCGAGAGGCATGCTGATGGCAGAAGTAGTAGCTGGAGATAATGACGACAATTGCGATTGATGGCCTGGGACATCTTGGTGGGCCAGTTTAGCTCCAGTAGTCATTGCTTCCTCCCGCTCTCCGGGAAAGAGAGCGATTGGACCTCAAACCGGAGCACCGACGGGAGGATATTCGAGTGAGATAGGTTTATTTAGAGGCGCGGTCGAAACACGGCCTATGGCGGACAGTCGTAGGGTCCATTCAGACGTGAGGCACCGAAGACTCAAGTACAGGTACAGAGACGATGAAAAAGATGATCGGGGTGGATTTAGAGAACCCAAATCGGAGGTCGGGTGCGGAGCGGCGTCGGGATATGGTCGGTGGTGGGCGGCTCTTCTCTTACATGTATGTCTCTGCACGGGCTCGGGCGTCCGGGTGCCCGCGGCAGAGAACGGCGACAACAACGGCAGCAACGATCGATGCTAAGGATTAAAGCTCCTTAATACGGGAAATCAATGAATGGTAAAGATAAGAAGAGGAGAGTTGGAGGATCAAGGTCTGTGGCCAAAGGTGGAGATTGACCTAACACTATAAGTGCAGTACGTACTGATGAATTTGGTAGATCTTCCATTGACGGTACAGGTGCAGGCGGGGGAGCAAACGGGTCATGCCTGCCTCCCGGTGCTCTGCTACTGCTTCCCTTTGGTGTCAAACTTCCAAAGCCCCTCGGACGGGAAGGAACAGCCCACCCCAACCAAATCTCAAGCTCGCGGGGTTTGACCGAGCCAGCTAAACGCATTATCCAACCCCTTCGAGGATGTTTTAAGGCTTCTGTTCCCTGTAACTGATCCTACCCGTCTACTTCTAGCTACCAAGGTAGGTACTGTATCTCAGTGGAGGCGCATCATCTGCCGGCCGTTCATCACATGTTTTTGGAGAAGACCTGGAGTTGACTCTGACGCTCACTGTATCAAGCTACCTATTTCACCAACGATTCCATCAACTAATCTTTCGATATCTAGAGCTTGCTACTCTCAATCTCATACTCTCACTAGCCGAGATAACAAACGTCACGCCATTTCCGCGGACATAAACAATGGCATAGCTCACAAGGTATCAAACCCAAAACACAACACCCGATATCCCCATGTCATTAAACGGACTTCAATGTCCGGATAAGTGTGTAACCGTTCCTTAGCCTTCGTCCAATAATAGTCGCTCCAAATTCTCACCCCGCAATCACGGCAATACTTTGATTTGGGGTTGGACAACCGCGTTAACCTCAGAATCTGTCTGTTCTGTTGTACTTTGCAAGCGATAGCCACCATCACAACCTCAAAACTCCTATGGTCGACTCTTTCTAATGCATTCAGCCGTCAAGATCCTTAGTAATCATGCATCAAGCTTTAAACAGTAGCTGACTCGGCTCGAGATCCCCAAACAGCCACATTGTTCGCCAATAGCCATGCATGAGAATGCACACATCTTACACATCAAGTAAGCCATTCCATGACGGATACAGCTGTGGCTTGGGGTTTAGGCAGGGGTTGAGTTATCATCTTGTCAGCTCGCATGCTGCTGTACTGGTACTGTAATTTATTCTACTCGGAGGACAGACGTCATCCTTCCTCTCATGAGGATTAGCAAGATGACGAGATCGCCGTGGTAGACCTGCACACGTCTCTCACTTGTGAGTTCACTAGTGTGAGGTCTGCAGCAGGGCTCGGCTTGCCTCTGGATGGTCCGTTCTCCGGCGAGCTCCAAAGAAAGAGCTCGACGAAACCCCAGATCCTAGGTCTTCTAGACTACATATGCCACACTCCGTTGTCTCTGTTGACTCAAGATCCGGATGCCGCCTCAGCTGAAGTCTCAGCTGGAGTATCCTCTGCCGGTGTTGCCTGACCTGTAGTGCCGTCGACGGGAGTATTGTAGCTTGCCGCAAGACGCTCCTCTTCCTTCTTCGAACGAACAGCCTCTGTCTCTTCACGAAGCTTCGCCAGGTTCCAGACATCGTCATCGTCGTCTTCGTCCTCTGAATCATCCTCGTCCCTCCACTTGCCACTCTCAAACAGAGCACGACCAGTGTTCTCCTTGGCCTTGCGGGCTTGTTCCTCGGCGGCCTTCTTGTCCAGGCGATCCTTCTTCCATTTCGCAAATGTTTCGGGCGTCACTGGTGTAAGAGTGCCGGTCAATTTATGTCGCTCAGACTCCAAGAAGTCCTCGAGTGTTAGGGTCTTGAGCGGTGACTTGTCCAAGAGCGCTTTCTCTGCTGCTCTTTGTTCCTTGGTCTTCAGAATGAATCTGAATTGTTGTCAGTACAAGCCAAAAACAAACAAGAAAAGAAATATCATACCCAGGTGGTAGAGCGTGCTTATACTTGCACTTATCTCCCCCGTTGGGGCAAATCCAGAACCAACCGTACTTGCCATCCTCGATGGCTTCAATGAAGTATTTGCACACTTTATCGGTAGTGGTCTGCTGGTTTCCCTTCTTTGACAAAACGACACTTCGAAGTTTGTCTTCGTCCCAGTCTGCTGAGGTTTCTGCCTTCTTCTTCTCTTCCTCCTCTTGTCGTGAATCGTTATACAAGTTCTTCTTTTCTGTCTTACGCTCGACAGAGAGGTCGTGTGCGAATTTGCACTTCTTTCCCTTCTCACAGTTGCCTTTCTTGTAAAAGATGCACACAACTGTCTTGGGGTCGACACCAAAAGGAACCTTCTGAACTTGAGCTGGCTTGTTCATCATGGCCTCCATATCCCTCTTGGCTTCTTCGGCCGCCTTCTTCTCACGCTCTCGGGCCGCCTTCTCAGCCTGCTTCTTCTTCTCCTCGGCCGAGCCACTGTTCTTAAGGTTTGCCTGCATTCGCGAGATTTCTCTTTGCGCAGCACCACCCTTCTTATTCTTCATACCAAAAGTTCGGTCCTCGACCGTTTTGGGGGCCTTCTTGGTCGCAGGCTCCTTGCCCTTCTTGGGAGCCATGATGGGCGTTTGGTGGCGGGGTAATCGTGGGAATCAAAAAGAATAATCGGTGTTATTTGGACGTCCGATTTTGTCGTCGTGGGTTTCCGTTGATGTATACGCCTACGGTGTCGTGCTGGGAATGGTGAGGGGCAAAGCCACCAAATCTGAGGTGAAAAAAAAGACGAATGTCGAAGATTGCTGATAAGTTGGTGGGCGGGCTGCCTTGGTGTGGAGGATGAAGTCACAGTCTAGTCACGTGCTGACGCCCAAGACTTTTCTTAGAGGACAAGTACCGCGACATTTTCACAAGTCGTCAATGGTTCAAGTTCATCGAGCAGGGAAAGTTAGATATGATAAATTCAAGGCCATCTCCTACTCTTCTTACTTAAGTATAGGTCATTTTGAGTTCTGTTCTATTATCAACAAAATTATATAGATATTAAGCAATGGAGGTATGTATTCATGTAGAGGAACTCAGGCTCATACTGTCGCTCACAGTGGGGATAATGAGTCGGGAAATCTTTAACAGTCCAGTGGGCCGCGCTAAGAACCCCAGCAGCACGTACGTACCTGTCTCTCCAACGCGGACACTTAGGTAGAGTTCCATCTGGCCAGTTGAAGCTCCTAGCATCCACAGCCTCGCGCCCATCCAACAATACTGTCGCAGATTACTCTAAGAACTCCCACAATCTTTCGTTTAGCACGAGGAAGACTTCTTTTCGAAACCTCCAGTCGGTTCGTACTATCAATAATAGCCTGGTTTTGCGCACGAGCAAACACTGATCGAAATAGCTTCCCAGGCCTACGCAGCTTACTTGCAAGACCCCCCGAATCACCACAGCCATGATTTCGGACGGCGATCTCTACCGACTAGCCATCTTCTTCGGTACTGCTGCAATGGCACTCATTGTGCTCTACCATTTCCTCGAAGTCAATGCTGTGAAAGAACCCAACAGCAAGGAGGCTCCCAAGTCACTATAAATGCACAGCATCACGATAACTGCGCCTTGTACAATTTCACGAATGGGGGAATATCCAGTTTGCAGCAAAATCTGCCCGGCGTTAAGGAGAACTCTTTGGACGATCGATTCCGCCTATTCGAAATACAGAGCTGGGGTTCTATACAACTAGATTAGGGGGCCATATGGATCTGTTGCTGTGAGGGTTTCGGTCATACTCAATACAATATTGAATAAGAATCCTTCCCGACAAATGCCACAGCTAGTTTGAGGTGAAGACATAATTAGGATGAAAGACAAGACTTCACGGCGCACTCCAATACCAACTCTCCATATGTCATCCCTACACAGCACGAGCTATGTATGCTTCCTACCGAGACATAAAGACGTGCTCTGACTCATACTATATCTAACGTAGGGAAAATGATACGCCTTGCTTTCAACACGAAATACTGCGCACTTTGTTGTTTTGCATGAATCACAATTCTTTGCAAACTGTCCCTTTGATGCATGTCCCTATTTCGCATCATAATTGGTGGCAGATGTTGGTGTTAGTGTGGCGATGCGTGGCTTAATGCCCCTCAAAACAGACTAGCCTTTGACAACGCCACACATGACCCGCGCGCATTAAGCTGATTAGGTAGCGGAAGACAGCAGAAGAAAGGAGCAGGAGGCAGCGCCCACCCCGTGTTTTTACCTGCCTTTGTTTCCCTCTCTCCCTCCCTTGTCTCCTCCTTTCAACCTTCAAACAACTTCAAACTTCAAACCCAACCACACCCGCTTCTGAACCCAGCTCAAGTTACTTCTTCTTACTCGGCCGCTCTAATAACTCTCGCGCGCCTTTTATTTCATCTCAAGTCCATCGTACTTTTATCAACTACCTTCTCTTCAGCCGCCCCATCCCACTTCGCGACTTCCGCGCAGTCATTGACATCAAGTCTTTGTCATACTCTAATCGCGTCTTTGACACCAAATCGCACGTGTCGTTCAATATCTTCTGCTGATTTGACCGACTGTATCAGCTTGAACAGCAGATCCAGCTTCGATACCAAGGGCCAGCCTGAACAGCCTTCATTTGACCTTCTTTTGCCAAATTCCATACACACATCACCATGTCTGGCAAGCTCGACCAAGCTCTCGATGATATCACCCAGGCTCAGCGCCGTAGCCAGCGCCGCCGCACCAACCCCCGCCGTGGTGCTGCCGGGCGCCCTGCTGCTGCCGCGCCTGTTGGTGGTATCCAGAAGAACACGAAGCCCGCGCGCGGTGCCGGCGCAAAGCCTGCCCCAGCCAAGGCCACTCCTACCAACAGTGATAGCAAGATCATCGTGAGCAATCTGGTATGTCTCAACAAAGTCTTCACCTTTTCTGCATATACTAACGCTTGCAACAGCCTAAGGACGTCTCGGAGCAGCAGATTAAGGTATGTTTCCGTTGCGGCCCTTAAAAGCCCTCGGACTTTGTTCGACCTTCTCTCCTTCGCCGCTCTCATTTTTGCCTTCGACGTCGCGTCTACCGGACTAGTTTGTCGATTTAGCCTTGAGGCCTGGAGCTATCGGACGCCCATTCTCCTTCTCCGACTCGGTAAAACCTGGAATATGGTACTATGTCTGAAGTTGAGATTATCCTTGTCACGCAATGATATTGTAGGAATCGCCTGGTCAGCATTCCTCGTCTATGTAGCGTCGACTTTCCTGGATAGAGGCATGTCATGACGATATGCGCATTCCACAGCCAACGGCCAGCGAATTCCTTCGGATGATACCTTTTGGAATTCCGCATCAACTTCAGCGAGCAAGCAGTGAGCACATACAGCAGTCCCCCCTCGGAGATCTTTGAGACAATGCTATGTCAGCTTGGCGAATTTCCCAGCTCGGGAACGATGGGTTGCTTGTCTGTTGAGCATATTTTTGTATACTGCATGATTATTAAACTTGGGCTGGGTCCAAGTAGTGGGTTGCAATTTTTTATGAGAGCCATGTGGGTGTGGTCTCTGGCGCTTCAACTGATCTCAAACCCTTGGGTGGGCTGTCGGAGGACTCTGCCTTTGTCTCACTGCTTTGCTTGCTAGCTGTTCAACCACTTGGACTACCAAACCCTGGCGATGTAATATTCTCCCGGAACTGGAACGACCGAGGCTCGATGACGGAATGACGATTTTTGTTCAGCTGCACACTTCGGAAGACTAACGCTATTTTCCCCCGATAGGAGTACTTCATCCAATCCGTTGGTCCCATCAAGCGAGTTGAGCTTTCCTACGGCCCCAACTCCCAAAGCCGCGGTATCGCAAACGTGACCTTCCACAAGTCGGACGGCGCTAGCAAAGCCTTCCAGAAGCTGAACGGCCTTCTTGTTGATAACCGGCCGATCAAGGTGAACCGCTTTGTCTCTTCAGATTTCAACGATGACTAACTCACATAGATCGAAATCGTTGTCGGTGCCGCCCAGGCTGACAAGGTCATCCCTACCGTGAAGACTCTTGCTGAGCGCACTACGTAAGTTGAATTCGTGTCTCTCATTAATGACCCACTAACAGTCAAAGTAGTCAGCCTAAGGCTCAGCCCAAGTCCGCCGCTGCTGACAAGCACAACGCTGGCGCCGCCAAGGGTGGTGCTGCCAAGGGAGCTGCTGGCAACAAGAAGCGCCGTGGCCGCAACAGCCGTCCTGCGAAGAAGACTCAGGAGGAACTCGACTCGGAGATGGCTGATTACTTTGATGCCTCCACCGCGCCCGAGGCCAGCAACAACGCTGCTGCTCCCGCTCCCGCACCAGCTGCCACTGGGGACGCCGATATGGACGAGATCGCCGTATGTACCATTGATCCTTCACTCTCAGAGTCAATGCTAACTGTCATGTCAGTAAATTACTGAAACTGCTACGATGGATGCTATGAAGCAATATTAATCAACTACAATAAAAACAAGCTGAGGACGCGATGGGTTATCCGGTTTTCGTGCTGCGTCAGATTGTTTCGGAATAGAAGAAGGAGAGGCCGTCGAGGTCGAATAACGGAGCAGCTGGTTTTGCATTTGTTTTATCTTGGTCTCGTTCTCGCCCCTTCTCGCGTCGATCTTCTTAATTCGACAGCTGAGTCTTGCCGCTACTTTGCACCAAGGCCAGGACTCAGCAATTAAATTGTACAATAGATGGAATAAAAATATTCCATACATGCTTGAGTCTCATTCTATGAAGTTATGACCGGGTCTTCTATAATTCACTTTGACACAAGATCTTATCCAGTGGTAATTTGAGGCTATGTTCAATCGTTCACACAGGAACTACTAAATTGAGTCCCATCTCAATAATAAATCATCACGTATAATTTCACCATTGACTATGTCCAGGTACTGATGGCCTCTAAATTTAAGAGGCCTCAAGCATAGGCTCCTTACTCAGGAGCTTCCTTGAGATATCACGCCAAGTAATATTTTGTCATATATGAACATCATGGGCTTAATAGTTTTTTTTTTTTTCATTTTTTTCTTCCATATCGAAACAGGCAACGTAGTTTCTACTACATATCCGAGAAACAAGCCTGCCTTGGTACGGCACAACGCCAAAGTTACCCAGCCTAGTCCTGTACTGTAGTTCAGAAATGCTCCTCTTTGGCAACGTTAAACACTCATAATTGAGAGATTTAGTCCTTCTTCTCGGTGGCAGCGGCAGCAGCGGAGGCGGGCTCCTTCTTCTCATCACCCTCGAGCGCGGGCATGTCGTCATCATCGTCTTCGTCGTCGAGCTCGTCACCAGCGCCCTCAGCGCCAGGGAAACCAGCACCGCCTCCCAGCTTGGAGAAGTCGATGCCACCAAAGTCACCACCCATGTCTCCCATACCAGGCATGCCACCTATTGTGATTTGTTAGTTTTATGGTATATACGACGCGCAACCAGGTGGGGTTTGCTAGACTTACCCATGCCACCGAACTGAGAGAAGTCGTCCTCAGGGGCCTCGTTCTGCTCATCCTCATCGACCCACTTGTCGAAGTCGGTCTTGAGGAAGTGGACGCGCTTGGAGTCCTTGAGCAATCTGGGCCAGTACTCCTCCTTGAGCTCCTTCTTTTGCAGCTTTATCTCAACATTCTTGGCAGTGTGGTTGATCTTGCTCTCGGCGGGGTCGATCTCGCCCCAGAACTCGAGCTCGACATGGTACTTCTTCTTGAGAGTGGATGAGGTGCCGGTGAAGTTGAGCTTAGTGGGCTGGAGATCGAGGGTAAGGTTGTCCTTGGGCACATCAGGGACAGAGATGGTCAGGTAGATGAAGTTCTTGGAGGCATCGGCGACGGAGGATCGCTGGGCCCAGAGGACTATGCAGTTGTTAGTGATTGAGCTGGGCGTGATATTAGGTGAGTGCGCAAGAAGATATGATCAAGATTATATTCGTGGAGAACATTGTCGTTAGAATAAATCCTGAGAGCGGGATCGGGAGAGGAGGGGGGAATACGAGCGAGCACAAGGCTAGGGCTAAGTCAGGCTTGGGGAAGCAATGACATACCTTCGGGGTAAACAGTGTCAGACATTGTGAAGAGGGAAGTAAAAGGGTATCTTATCGTATCGTGAAGTTGACGTGAAGGAGGGAAAAAAGCAGAGAGAGAAGAGAGAGAGAGAGATAAGGAGAAGGAAGACGAAAGATGTTGCAGATGCAGATGCAGTAGAGAGGATGAGTTTTTGGTGGGCGGAGGAGGTGCAGTTTTAGCTCCTACTGGCATCTGTACTGTGCCTAGTACCTAGCCTAGGTAGGTACCTCAGCACTACAGAAGGCGGGAGACAGGGCGACCCTTTCATTCAATCCGCCTTGAGGCTTGCACGTTTGTCTGGTCACAGGCGGGATGGTAGAATGTCTAAGAAGGGGAGAGAATAGAGGGGCAATTGATGAGGGGTACCTGCTCTCGCGAGTTATTCTACTGTGACAGCAGGTAGCCTCTAACACTTTGTCAAAGTGCCCGCCCTGACGTTGC
>JAADJG010000826.1:0-23395 GCA_012932025.1 Fusarium austroafricanum | reverse complement strand
TAAGTATTTATTTCATAATGCTAGGTACCTATAGGTACTCACAGGCTGGGTATTTTAAGCACTAGTTAACGCACGCTCGAGGAATCGGATGTTGTCATCTCTTGAACTTTATAAGGCGTTGGCGGATTTAATGAAAGAAAAACTGGAACCGCCATTTTTTGAAACATCTTAATCATAGGTTGTCACATCTACAATTGCCTATTGTTTCTACCGAGATCACTTTCCCAATAGATGGGGCCATGATTGCAGAGTTCACACTCGCCAAGCAACTGTAAGAGGCAAGGATAAACACACAATGGGTAATTGGGTAATTGGGTAATTGGCAAATTACAAGGGGCAATTGGTACAGTAGCTCGAATTTGGTTTTGGTAGTCGCAGGTCGTCATATCTTGCAACTTATTGGTTGGTATCAGGTCAGTTGACATATGTGTAGAACCCCAAAGTAGATTGTGACTCAGTCTAAGCGCATATACGAGCGCTGGCGGCGCTCTGGCGTGAGGCACAGAGTATCGAGTCTATCACGCCTTGATCCGCCAGCGAAGCGCCGAATTGTGCTTGATATAGTTTGCAACGTCCTATGTTAGCAGGAAGAACCAGCTCCTTGCTCCTGACGGCATTGATGGACACATGGCTCAACTGTTTGGGTTGCCTGGATAACTTGAATCGCTGTATTGACAAGAAACGGACTCGAGATCAAGGATAATGTCGTCTGGCCAATATGACCAGACGCGTAAGAAATACCTCTATTCCGTTCGTCGACGGACACTTTTCTTGTTTATCCGTTCTGAGACGGGGCCGGGCCACGTCTCAAAATTTGGTAAAGAAACTAGCAAGCCTATAAAACTTCAATCTTCTGCACACTGCGGGGTTGTTATATAGCTCAGTTGGACATACGCCAGACCTCTGCTAAGAAGCCACGCATACGCTGGCTCTGTGTGATGGTATCTGGTGAGAGCGATGCTCCTCGGCAATGATAGCGCCGCGTGCTTAGTAGAACTGGTAGACGCCTCTGATAACTGCAGATTAAATATAACTTTGTTGCTTCTTTAGGGTAGGAAAAAGTAGCCTGAAACGAGGAATCTCAAATGCACATTTCTAGCTGGCCTTCGGTAACCCTTATTTCATTCCTACGCATTATTAGGCTGGTTCGAGCGCCGATATCAAATTGGTGGTGGCAATGTCACAGCTGCACAAAGCCTGTTTGGTGTTCTTTTGTGGGCCTAGATGGTACCTCCGTTAATATTCGGAGGACAAAAGCCAGCAGTGACTCAAGCAGTACCCTAATTAACCTCTCCTACTTCCTTACAGTCGAGAATTATTTCACTCATTAAAGAATGATGGCTTAAAATTTGGACATAATGTTCTTATAGCTGAGGTGGGTTATAGTTTGTTCTGGGAGAATCCCGAATAAAGGCGGCAATGTCGTTGTTAGCAACTGTAAAATGATAAAAGAGAGCATTTATATTTAGGATAACAGCTTGTTACGGAATTTAAGAGCGTCTTTTAGTCATATTCGTATTCTGGTGGTGGCCTCAATTTAAGCAGCGTATTATGTGCTCGTTCGTTAACGCCATGGCTGAGATCTGAAACACCTCGTATTCGACCTTGACCTGCAACTCATTCATCAATAGCTGCATTTCTATTGCTACGAGACTTATATAAGGTGGGAAAAGCCCATTGGATCTGTCTGGCATTATCTTTCGTTTCTCCTGCAATTCAGAAAGCCGTCAAAACACACTGCACTCTATCTCAACACCCGAACCTCACACTTGCTTTCAGCATGGACTTTGAAAAACAGATCCGGGATGAATTATTTCTCAGTGAAACTTGCGCGGTGTTGCTAGGAATTCTTATTCCACCTCTCTTGATTCTCTGGATCTCTAGTCTGTACCTCGTCCGGCGTGAAGATGACCCGGCACGCATGGCCTTTACGTATTTGAAAATGGTTTATCCAATGGCCCTCCTGTGCGTTACGTCTCCTTGCGTGCGTCAAACACCACGTACTAGTTACTAACTCTTACAGCACACTGACGTTTCGCTTCATCCATGTCATGGCGATGAAGAAGACACTCGTGTCTGTCTCGGATGAGACCCCTCCGGATGAATTCCTGCCCTTCATGACCTTCATCATCGATCACAGCGATGCTCTGTCCGTGACATTGCTCGACGTCACTGATGTCTTCCTGATTATTACACTATTTGAGCTCGGTAATGGTTTCCTGATATGCTTAACAGCTAAAAGATCAAGCTTTTACCTTGTTGTACAGTATATAATTCTTGTTCCATCTGCAGCTGTTCTCTCCCTTATCATTACCACCTTTATCCAGGACCTTTCTATCTGGAAAAAGCCCTTATCGATGGACGAGGACAGTGAACAACGCATTTTGGAATACCTTGAAGAGCGGGATGGATGGGATACGGCGCTCCTGATTTTGTGGGGGGTTGCCTCTTTAGTCTTGGTTGCATATGCATGCTTTGTTTCTAACAAGGCCAGGGACAAACCTTTAATTTTAGATGTAAGTCTGATTTCGTATCCCTCCCTTCCATCCTCCTTTGTTTTTCGTGCCCGCCTGCTTCCCCCTTTAGCAAGATGAAAGAGTAAAAACTAAATAATATCGCAACAGTCCACTGTGATCTTTCTGGGCACCACTGTTCTGAACCTCCTTAATCCAGGGAGACAGTTCCTAATGATTATCTTGGATCTGGACCAAGATGGGTGGAATACCACAATGCAGTATTTCTACCTCATCGATAATATCCTGGACCACTGGGTGCGCTTCTTTATTATCGCGCTTATATTTGTCCTAGGCTTGCGGAAAGATAATGGGCTGTGGACTCCACTATCACGTCTTCCTGGTGACCTGGTGCCGATTAAGGGTTAATTTCAGTATTGTTTTAAAGAACTAAAGGCAGAAAGGAAAGAGATAGGCTATTCTAAGGATGAGAATAAACGAGATATACTTAGGTATTAAATGTAATTTCTTACTATTAGTTTTTATAACTATTTTTAATTTATTTTACTATAAAGTTTAAGTAAGTTATATACCTTATATAACTTAATTAATTTAAAGTAATTTTCTTTAATAATTTTATATCTTATTTACTAAAATAAAGCCCCTACTTATGCCCTTTTCCATTCCCGGAGGATTTCTGCAATCATCACGTGTCCCTCCCCCTCAGCGTACTTCGCAGCATCGCGGCAACGCTCCTCCAACTCGAGCTCGTCATGATTTTATAGAAGTAAGTGCACCATGTCAATTCTTCCATTCTCTGCAGCTCCTTGAAGCGCTGTGCGGCCCCAGGTCTTTTCACCGGGACCGTTGATGTCGGTTCCGTTCTCAAGCAGCAAGATTGCTACGCTCAAATGACCCCTCATTGCCGCGAATTGCAAAGCTGTTCCTCCGCTGTACTCCGTTCCTGGTTTATTGACTTCTGTTCCGCATGCAATAAGATACCGAACCATTTCTGTGTCGCCATCTCAAGCCGCACATTGCAGGGCGCTTGGGTATAAGTTAGGATCGGCACAGGCCTGAAGAAATAAGTCATGAGCCTTCAAATACTGCTCCACTGCCGGTTTAGGACCCCATAAATTCCCCAAGATTTTCTTGTAGGTAATTTGCAGTGGATATCCCTCCTCAGATGAGTAGGCATCGACATCCACCCCGGATGCATTCAGCATCTTGACAATGTCGAGATAAATTGGCCGGTGCTTATCCAGGCTTCCGTGCCAGAAATTTAGCTCTTGTTCCATGAGTGATAGATGGAGAGGGGTAAAAGGATTGCCTGGCCAGACCTGGTTCGGGTCGACGCCGCGCTGAAGTAAACATCGGACAATGTCTGCACTCCTGATCTCCACAGCGATTTCAAGGTATTCTGATGACTCGCCATTGATTTCTGCTCCTGCATCAAGTAGGAGCTCGACAAACTTAACCTGACCGGTCCTAACGGCTTTGTGAAGGAGTAAATAGTCAGTATCGTCGCCGGTGTCCATGAGTTCTGCGTAGGGCGATTTGTTCACGTCGACACCGGCATTGATCAAGACTCGAACGGCGTAGAGCCTTTTTTATTTTATTTTATTTTATTTTTTTTTTTGGATCGCAGCCATCAGCGGGCTATAGGGTCCGTCGGGGTTCTCGGGGAGGTCTGGATCGGCACCCCGAGCAATTAACAAGTCAAACAGCTCTTGGCAACCTCTTCTAATCCCCATGTAGAGGGAGTTGGGCTCCACAAACTCGATATTGATGTCCGCGTCAGCATCAAGTAGGCATCTAACGATCGGAACATGTGGCTTCTTAGTGGCGGCCTCTAAAGCCGTCGGTGGGGTATTGATAGTTTATATCGACGCCCAGGTCGATCATCAGATCGACGAGTTCGGTGTTCCCCAAAGATGCAGCTACCTGTAATGCAGGTCGTCCGCCCCTTGAGACGCTCTCATTCACATTAGCACCTTTTGCAAACAATAAGTGAACAAGTTCTATGTTGCCCGACCACATCGCGGCTTGCAAAACAGTCATCCCTGATGGTGGGTGTTGGAAATTGATGTCAGCACCCGCTGCCAACAATAAGTGGACAAGCTCAATGTTCCCTGACGGCAGGGTTAACCTCTTGCTAGGTCCGATTTTTGACGCCCACGGGGTTCACTTTCTTATAGTTCCTGGGACTATAGGCATGGTACTGTCTCTAATCCTTATGAGCTTTTCTACAAGTAGGTGTTGTTGCCTCAGATAATGACACGGATGACTGATGTTATTTGGTCCAGAATTCTACCAGTTCCTTTTATCCTTCGGCTTCCTCGATGGAGTATACGCATCAATCCTCGTTAACCCAAGTTTAGTAGCAGTTGGCCACTGGTTTCATAAGCGTCGTGCTCTTGCTACCGGTATCGCTTGCACGGCAGGTGGTCTTGGAGGCATTATATTTCCTCTGATTATCCTATATTTAGCGCCCCTGATTGGCTTGGGGTCTTCGGGCTATTGAGCTCATCTGTCTTGCTCTACTCTCAGTGTCTTGTTTGACGCTTCACAAACGATTACCAAACAACAGCAAAGGTGGTACATCCATCGATTTGAAAGCACTCCGAGACCTCAACTTTGAGATCACAACCCTAAGTGTATTTCTGATCGAATTTGCTGTTTTCGTCCTATACACATACATCGTCTCATATGCACTTCACAATGGCTTTGAGCCCCAGAAAGAGCATTTTTTGAACGTCCTGCTGAATGCCGGAGCCATTCCTGGCAGAGCCATACCGGGCTTTGTCGCAGACCGGTTTGGGTCATTCAACACGATGTGTATGACTTCACTCTGCTGCGCTGCCTTTATCTGGGAGCTATGGCTCACAAGTAAGGAGAACCAAGCACAATTCACAACTTTTACTATTCTCTTTGGCTTTTGGTTTGGCGCAGCTACCAGCCTGACGCCTGTTTGCATATCGCGGTTTTGTCGTATAGAGGATTACGGAAAGAGGAACGGGACTGCATTCTTTGTCGAAAGCCTTGGCGCTTTAATAGGAGTGCTAATTGCCGGAGGTATTGTAGACGCAACGGATGGCGACTATCTTGGACTTATTATCTTGGGGGGGAATTATATATACAGCAGCCCTTGCGTCGTTGTTCTTGCAAGATGCCTTATTGGTGGTTGGAAACTAGCTCTTGTTTAGAAGAATCGTAATTAGTTAGGTAACTAAATAATAAAGAGGTCAAGGCTTTAATTTAGTAGCTAATACAACCTAAAATAGTTCTACATAAAGCTAGAGCAGAGATATCTATCATCCTAAGCAAAATACTACGAGTCAGCCTCAGCACCCTGAGCGCCACACTTATTCTCACAGTAATAAGTAAACTGCGACCTGGTTAGAATCTCTGGTTACACATTAATCTTTCCGATCTTACCTCATCGCCACCAATGTGGCCCGCTGCCGAGTTGCAGAGTGTTCCATCCTAGTGAGAACATTAGTGAAAGAACGATCAAGCTTAGAGCGCCCTAAACTCACAAAAGTACAATCAGGGCACGTGTCCCACATCTCACTACCACTACGTCGCTGGTTGTACATATCGCAAGCGCACTTGGTAGCATCGGCAAGGACTTCATAGGTAGTCTGCCAATTGTTGCTCGGGCTGAATGGGGTACCGCCAACGGGGGATGACACCCTGTTGGAGACACAGGCGGCAGCCTTGTGGAGAGCTGCGTGAGAACTACAGTTAAAGAACTTATTAGCTTCTTTTGAAGAAGGGGAAACCGGTAGAGGGCTACGTAGACATGACGAACCTGCTGACGGCCATGAGGGCCAGTGTGATGAAGGAAATTTGCATAATGGATAGGAACAAGAGATAATTAGTTGAGGAAGCTGGGCCGGATAGTTGCGTTTCTATGGCAGACGAAGTGACACCTTTATACAGATCATCTCTACTCCCCGTTTATTATACTACATGCCGGTCCGAGAAGACTTCCTCCGATAGCCAAAGATACAAGGGCCTACGCAACGACTATTCGATCCAAACAGGATATTCGTATACCGGCCATCGGTGAAGCCGTTCATCGGCAGTTGAGCTTGGTATAATATTCCCACCTATCAGATAACACAAATTCGTTAGTTCTCATGCCATAATTCAAGATCCCAGTGCCGAAGGATTCAACGGCTTCTACTATACGAGCAGCTGGTCCTGTTGAGTTGGTTGTCCCACCAATGAACTAACTACAATAGTGTCTTGATCATCGATGACCCGATAAACCTGATACAAATCTCCACTTTGAAGCTCCAGAATTCATATCAAAAAAGGAAAGTGTGTTACTTAGTATCCCCAGATAAACTTTATTAAAATAACGATTGACATCGTGCCTAAGAACTGTCAAATGTATGGAATGACGTAGTATCCGAGACCCGTTTTCTGAACAATACTTGGAAGGCTGTTCGACTTAGTGCTGTTAGACGGCATGGAAGTCAGATATTGAGACTTTCAAAAAAACAAAATTCGATAATTTTAACACTTGCGTCAATGCGTTACCTTCAAAATATAAATACTTGGTCATCTCCCACCCTTAACAAAAGCAAATCAACCACGCCAACTCGTACATTTACATCCTCCTTTATCCAACCTATCAAACTCAAGTCTGATAAACTTTACAAAATGCACCATCTTAGCCTCGCCTGTGCTTTGTTTTTTTCTGCCGCTGGTGCAGTTCCTGTGGAAGATGTCCCCTTCCCAGGAGCTATTAAGTGGACTCCCAACTACCAAATCCAGTCTGGGGATGTTATTGTTCCTGTGAATGGCGCTTGTTAGTTGGAACTCTCAAGATTGTAGCGAGAACATATGCTAAAAGCCTAATAGCCTACGTCGTCAAGGAGGATGCCTACGTCGCCAAGCTCAAGGCCGAGGGCATCAAGATTGGTGCTCCCGAGCTGGACCCGTCTTGGATCTCTTACAACAGCACTGATCTTCCGAAGCCCAAATATCCTAAAGCCTCAAAGGGTGAGCTCGGAAAGCGAGCCGACTGTGATGGTACCTTCTACATCACCACTGATAAGACTGAGACCTTTGTCGACTGGGACGTGCAGATGTCGCCTGTTGTCTGCGCCGTCGGCGACATGGACATCAGTGTCTCTTCAGGCTACAGCGTTGCCAACACCGTTGGAGGCAGTGCTGGAGTCGATCTCACCTTCGTCAAG
Organism: Fusarium austroafricanum; assembly: GCA_012932025.1. NCBI lineage: Eukaryota > Fungi > Ascomycota > Sordariomycetes > Hypocreales > Nectriaceae > Fusarium > Fusarium austroafricanum. Next base: position 15,729 of record JAADJG010000826.1, on the reverse strand, counting down.
GACAAGTTAAGTGGATCTCTTGGCATTGACTACAGTCGTACCTGGACCACGCAGACCTCAGTGATTACCAAGGCTACTATTAAGAACGGTCAGTGTGGTGTCATGATCACCAAGCCTCTCACCACTCGTCGTTCAGGCCGCCAGTTCCGTGGCTGCATTGGATCTGCCACTGAAGTTGGTACTTGGTATGCTGACAGCCGTGGCGAGGGAAGCTACAACGGTATTACTTGGATTGAAGGTGCTATCTCTGCTTGTGCTAAGCCTGGTAGCAACCCTCCCCTGTCTCGCTGCAATGGACAAGGAAACTTTCGATGAGCAGAGTTAACGTATGATATTGACGGGTGATTAGAGAGGATTTCGAGTTGGGTGGTATTGTTTCTGTGCTTTTACAGTGGAATTCCCAGCAGGGAGGGATTCTAGATCGATTCAGTGGCAATGACTAAGTATGCGCCGGGGTGGCATTCTTTAGGACTGTATAGTATCTTAACTATATATTTCAATACTATATAGATTTAAGCTTCTAGTATTGAGGTATAGTAATTCCTACCCGAGACAAATTCAATCAACCCACTGCTAAATAATAAAGGCCCTAAGACAATAAAGCAACGCATCTGCTTTAAACGTCTCTATTCCTATAGCGGGTTTATTTCATAGCTTTATTACTTTATGCTACTGGAATAACTAGGTCGCTTGGATTTAAGAGCCTTGCGCACGAGTAATTTCAAACTTTTCGGCCCGCGGACCTTAACGTACTCAATGAGGTATTCCCTGTGCTTGGCTAAGATTGGTTTGTGTAACCTGAGGAACTGTAACAGCAATTGGATGAAGTCGGATTCTGGATTGGACGCTTATAACGAATTAGAAATCGGTCTGGTAACCCCAAGACCTTTCCTCATTCACCAATTCACTGAACAAACTGTCTGAACTAGAACCACTGCAGAACAAATATCATATCACCAGCATGGAAAATAAGTAACCTAATCCTTAAACTTATTCTTCCGCTATTACATATCCCTCAACCTTCTCTTTGTATCATTAAGATCTTTCAGCAAGTGCCAATATCATCAACTTGTAACGACGAAGCGATATCTCACCTACCGAAATCATGTTTAACACTTCCAACCAACACAAGCAAGAGGCCGCCGCTAAGAAGTCCTCTAGCCTCCTGTCGATCCTCAAAAATTTCGTCAGCTCGACCTTGTGTAAGACTTCTCATGGCAAGCAGAAAGCCAAGGCGCAGCCCAATTATCAACTCCGTGAGACTCGACATCATGATCAGAGATGAAGACAATAAATAAGAATGCTAGGATTTCATCTACCATGATGAACTCACCAACAACTCCATGCAACTATGACTTATTGATAGTAATAAATGGCGCCCAGTAGATTGGATGACTATAGCTCCCCGTCTCTCCATAAGTAGGACCTGTTAGCTCAAGCTCGGGTTCGATAGTACGAAGTCCTTGGAGGAAACCTTTTACCTTATGGCGAGTGGCTTGTTGCGTTGCAAGCTGTGCCGCTTGAAGTGTACCCGCAGGAGACCATTCTTTCTCCAAATGCTGATAGAATCTGGTCATGAGAAAGCTCGTCACGTCGTCATCGACGCTCCAAAGACTCACAAATACACTCTTGACTCCGGCAGCCAGTAAGACGCGGGCAAAGCCGATCATGTCATGGCCGTTTGTGACTTCCCCGCGGCCTGTATTACAAGCGCTGAGGACAACCAGTTCAGCGCGTAAGTCTTGACACATAGAGTCTTCGACCGTAATGTTTTGACTATCCGAGAGGTGGATTGCTGACAGTACAGGCACTTCCTTAGAGAGGCTCCCGTGGATTGCGAAATGGAGCACTCTATAATTGCCAAGATGCGCAGAGAATTTCTCTTTTTTTGCCTCTCCACCATTCAAAGCCATGGTGTTGGAGATCAGCTGCCTGATGGCCTCAATCTCGACTTTGGCGCTTGGCAGTGAAGACAGGCTGGATTCCTCTAATGTTAATGAGTTCTTTCTCCTCATGTTCGAAGGGTTACCGACTGCCAAGATGGAGATGTCTCAATCCTGAGCGGGATCGGATTGTATATACTTGAGGACACAGGTGCTGGGAAGGTAAGATATCCTTTTGTTGCTCATCAATAGTTGGCCTTGGAAGGATAGTGTGTGGAAGGGCAGTTTATGCAAACAGCAGTTGGAACAATAATGAGCCGAGACTCGTCTAAGGACTTGAATGATAGCAGTTTAGCTGCCAGCTAGGACTGGTGGTCCTGGATTCCTGACGACGCAGTCGCACATGCTTTGCGATACTGCAGAATGTGTCCCTCCAAACAAGACTCTGGGGTATCAACTACGAAGACTTATGTCATTCCCGATGCTGTTATTTTCCGCGTCGCTATATTGTCCCTCCCATAGCAGTACTGCAATATCGCGGTATCCTGAGGCAACAGTCGGCAGAGAGAGGGAACTACTAGGTTCTGTGCAGAGAGAGGGAAGGATAAGAACTGTTCCGATGGTGGAAGTAGGATCAGGTCCACCAGCTGATAACTTGGCTTCCATTTCTCGGAGTATCCTCTATCTCTCTTTTGAGTCCGTATCTGGATTCTGTGTTTCAGTCCAGGTCTTGGGCTTCGTAGCGTCTTGACAGCAAGCTTCGAAGCGTATCGAGCTGGGTCCCCTGCAACTTATAGTGCTGCCACTGCGACGCAGTACCTCCATCAGCAGTAGGCTTTGGAATCGAACCTTCGATCAAGTCTAGTAGGCTCCGTGCCTTGCCTCGCCCGATAGCACTAAAGGCACGCTGCATTTGGGGGGAAAGAAATCCAGCCACTGATTCTGTCGCCGACATATGCCATCGTGTGGCGGCATGGGGGGGAACCAAAGTAAATTTCCTGCACCACTGAGTCTCCTGCAAGCGCCACCTTGCAGTTATCAACTGACAGTGCATGTCTTATCTTATCAAAAGCTTCCAAAGCTCGCTTGTAGAAATCACATGCTCGTCTGTGCTCTCCGAGCCCTTCGCTGATTTGAGCAACAATGCTAAGGTTCTCCCAAATAGGCTGTTCATATAAAGACCACCAGTCTGGTCCCCATTCTAACTCAAGTTTCTGCAATAATAACTTTGCATCGTTGTAAAGCCTGACACGGATATAGAGGGACAGTTGTCTAGTCGTATCCTGCCATCTCTTCCTTCGGAGAAGATCTTTGCTCTCCTGATCCACGGCGGAACTTTCAGGCTGTTCGGCTGCGACAAGCTGGGTTGTATACGCCCTCGCGTGTGCTGCAGCCACTTTTAAGTCTCTCCTGCGGACAGTGATGGAAGCAAGAACTAGCTCTCACTGGTGGGGTGGGTTCTTGAGGCTACTTCAGATTCATTCCACAGCCTCTCATCTCTATCCATTTATCCGCTTCTGACAGCTTGACGACTCATGTAGAATGGCACCATGGTGTCTGCAGTGGACATATAGAAGTCAATCAGGTGGTATGCTCCCTTGGTCTGAAGGTCGACAGGGTCGAAATTTAGGCTGTGCGCTCTTGTAAAAAGGCCTTCCCTATTAACCATCCTTCCTTCGATGATGGCAGCCTGTAGCCTTCGCCCAAAGCCAATTGCGTGACACATAACCTCTTCGATCGACATAGTCGGACCTTGAGGACGCCGCCACTCACGGAGTCTGTCCGTAATGTAAGCGAGCTGTTCTGGGTTGGCTCGCTTGTTCGCACACTGGAATAAATTCCCCAGAACATGCGCGGCGTGGTTGAGTGCCATTTGAGAAATCTTGGAATCGCGAAATTTCTCTTGTTGGATCTTGTGACACACATTCGATGCCCTGGTTGCGGTGATATAGATCACGCTCTGGTCACCAAGTAACTCGTGAACCAATAGCTGATCGGAAATGCTGTAGGCATATGATAGCTTCAGCTCAAGGCCCTTGAATACTGCGGCCGCAAGCTTATGCGCTCCCAGTGCCTTCTCATAGTCGCCGAGGAAAACAAACCATTTGTTAACACGTCAATGAGCTGGACATCGGGATAATGCGTAAGTCAAAACGATATCCATAAGACCGGGTCGTATAGCAATACAAGATATTTGAAATTATAACAAGTCTTCCTGGGCTACTCATATCAGCAATTCCGGCATTACTTAATATAGAAAGTAACGTTGCAGTCTCTTCTTTGCACCTGCTATACCTCTCAATTACAGTTCTCCCAACCATTGTTACAGTCCTGCATTCACACATTGGTAGGTCAACTTGTCACTACCACCTTCAGCTTTAACTGCCCAGCATAAAGCAGCCGAGTCCTCCTTTCCCTTCTTTGGGGCCACGTTCCATTTGACTTCGCCTGCCCAGACCATCTCCCTTTCTGTAGGCTCAGCTAGAGCAGTATCAAGTTGCCACTGACCCACGATAAATGGTTTTCCATCCTCTCCTAGACGCTTCCGGGGAAGAGTCCCTTGTCCTGGAGGATCAACGCACTCATCTTGACATGGATGACACCATGGGACTACTACTTCAGGGCCACCGCATTCCATTACACATTGCTCAGCGCATCGGAGACAGTATGGAATTGTCACGTTCAGCCCTCCACATTCGAGATAAGTTATATCCTGGGAGGAAGTCAGGTCTTGGGCCTGGACAAGACTCAGAATGGCAAGGAGGCCAGTCCACTTCCAATGCGATTGTCGAGTGGGGTTTGCAGCACTTGCAACTCCACGGGTATAGCTACCGAATGCATTCATAATGATCTGGGTACTTGAAGTCTTGTGGACTGCAAAGCCTAAGCCTGGGACTAGTTAGCTGCTTTCTACTTTTATCAAAGCTATGGGTAGACAACTAACTTGTCGAAATGTATTTCTCCGACCTGTCCCCTAGCTAAGGGATACTATGGGGTTGTGGTAGAGTGCGATTTAGGAAAGTTGGACTGTGATAGCTAAAGTCTTAGAAGATGTAGCATATACAGAAGGTACTAGTTATATAACAAAAGGACTAAGTTAAGGTTATATATAGAGATAATCTTATTAGAATTTTTTATCAATAACGAATTCAAGAATACTAATCTATATTGGGTTTTCCGATGACGTTGTTAAACATGTGAACTAAACTATTAGATAAACAATTTAACCAATCATTTAGTAGAAGGGTTATATACAGCATTTAAACTTATCCTGCTGATCTCTTTGCGTTTTGAAATAGAAGAGTATTTCAATTATTACAGGTTGGTATCTGAACTTAGTATTTCAGCTTCCAGTATGCTCTAAGGGGATTGGCTCTTGGCATTTCTCAGCTCTTCCCAGTAGGGCAGGGCTGTGTCAGATGCATATCTCGATCCCTGTCAGCGCTAAGCCTGAAGACCAATAGATAGGTCAAATAGCTATCCGTCCATTATCGGAGAGGTCTTGGCTTCCATGTTTACATAAATTTGGGGCGCTAATTATCTTTGCGGACGGAAAGAGCTGTCTCATGACGCGATATGCTGTCGGGATGCCTAAGGATGCCTAAGGAGGCTTTAGGACGCAACTTTCAGTCCTGTCTATCTCAACGAATACGAATAAACGCTTCAAGAAGATTAGTATTTTCCTCCTTTGCTGTCTTTGACTGGCAGCACCTGAGATTGTAAGTAAGTATATATCTCTCGCTCCCGAATTATTATTATGTCCATCCCATTGAAAATACCTTGGATTTTCAGTCAGATTCGATGAATTACCTAATCGGACTCCATTGACATGACATGCGCAAATATAAGGTTTACCGTCCCCATCTGACAGATCGTAGCGTAAAAGTACCTATTATCGCTTGATGCAAGTTGTTTCTGTCATTATTGCAAGATTTAAATACCAAAATGAACAAAAGGAATCCAGTTTCCTTCCTCCTCTCTCAACTCATTGTTAGTAGAATCTACCGATATAATGTCCCGTGGCTTAGTGTGATTCGCTACTTCATTAAGAAGCCTTGCATTATCTCTCAATTTCCGCGTAGCCTCATGGAGGCTTCGGCTAACACGATCTGCTGTTATTCCCTGCAGCAAGTTCCTGTACGTTTCCTCTGCCACGCTCATACTGGCTTGGTCTTCAATGGGCCATAAAGAACCGATGACGTGGCGAAACCCAGCTAGTTGGTAGGCGGCAACGAGATGAATACTCTCATCCTGAAATCTGGATAAAGTAACGCTACCTGTCCTGCATGCAGAAAGGAATGCTAAGAATGGGCTCCTTTCGCTCAAGTTCACTTCGAGAAGGCTCTCCACCGTCATTGGATCTGTTTCTTTGTCATGCAGTAGCAAGGTGCTGTGTAATGGATTCAACGGATCTTCCATAGCATGACCTGCAAAATGAAACATGGCGCAGGTTTTGAGAAGCTGGAGGATGCTCTGCTTCTGGGCCCTGTCATTGCTCAGTACTGTGCTTGTAAAGCCATTAGTCGCAAAAAGATTCTCTATCTTCTGCACTTCCTTAATGGCATAGTGGAGGGTCGAGCAGCCTGGTGTATTCGACATTCCAATTAGAACAGCATTATCTTTACTTGGCCGGGGAAGCCAGGAGGAACGTGTTCGGGTTTCCAGAAGCGCTTTAATTGAAGAGCTGTATGAAGACACGGCTCGGTCAATCACACTGTCTGCAAAAGGTGCAAAGTGAAGACCGGCTGCGTGGAACGGCAATCTGCTCAATGCGCCAGTAGGAATCCACCAGATTCGAGGCAAGGATGCGCCAGGCGATGGTAAGCCAATTCCAAGCCCTTCCAAGATTGGTTTGGCGATAGAATCCCAGAGCCGTTCAAGGAAAGCCTTGTCTTGTAGACGGCCAAGTGGCATATTCATGTCCTCAAGACTGACTCTGAGATTCATGATGCGGACATTGTCCTGCTTAATAAGAATGGCGTCGACACCACTTCGATATTCACTCTGATTGAGCATTATAATAGGTCCATCAGCAGCGGCATCGAGAATGTTCTGATCGCCTGGCGGCATAAGAAAGTTCATAAACCCAGGTTTCTGTCGGATGACACTCAACAGCAAGTCGAACTCTTGACTTACGTGGTGTTGTCCGGGCGAGCTAATTTGGAGTTGATCTCGAAGCTCGATAAATTGCTCGGCCATCTTAGGGTACTCTCGTTGTAGGGAAGTTAGATCTGTGCGCAGCTCTGCCACTGAAGAGGCTAACGATCCACGGCCCATCTCAAGCAATCGGATAACCTCAAAACAGCCTTTCCCAGCGTTCAGAGCAGCCGCCGCGGCGTCAGAACTAAAGCCTGCGACATCATCTTTGCTCAGGAGCCGCTGCCTGTCCGAATTTCGAATTTCACGCATTGATAACTTCGGGATAAGCTCAATGGTAGCAATGGCGGCCTCATACGCCGCCAGCCAATTCTGCATCTCGCAGCAGAGATGAAGGATCCGCCGTCCAGCCTGCACGCGGTACAAGACCGAAGGGTAGTGAGAGCTGCGGAGGGCTTCCCACGAAATCTCCAATACCTTCAGGGCTCCTTCTTTAGATACTCCTTTCGTATACTGTTCATAGTGCATAGCACCAAGGAGATTTTGCAAGTGCGGCCGAATAGGGTGGTTATCGTGAGTGTATTCAAGTATGGATTCAGCAACGCTAACAGCCTCGTTTACATCGCTGGCCGCATGTCTTTGAAACAGTCGAAGTGCGAGGTTGTAGCCGACCTCGATGTTTCTTGTGTCTTTCGTCGGCGTGGTGTCGCGAGCTTCGCGAAGCAATCTTATGGCTTCGTCAAGGTTGTCCGTCTGATCGGTAGCAAAAGCACGCCCACCGAGTGCATTTGCGAGAGTACACAACATTAATGGTCTCCGAACATCATTTCCATCCATTACTTGCAGTGCCTCTCGTGATATTTGGATAGCGCGTTCTATATCTTCAGTAGAGTCTCCCTCGTTCTGTTCGTAGCGTCTTTGTATGCTTGCAGCGAGATTGCCCAACCACTCCGTTCGACTGGCTTCCCAGTCTGGTCCATGTACGGCAGTAATCAAGCTTTCCATAATGTTGATCGAACGATCTAGAGATTCCAAAGAACCTGTTAGTTGAAAGAGTTCATCGAGTCTGGCTGCCAGCGTGCTCAAAGCATGGACCTCCAAGCCAGGCTGCTGCTGGATGGTGCCTATTGGGCTACTCAAAATGAACATAGCTTGTGGAGAAGCAGTAACAGCCTCTTCACTAAGCCTGATCGACTCATCAAGATCCTCTCGAATTCCTTGTTGCCAGTATCGATGCCCCAACGCCTTTGCATAATTGTTCGCTCGATAAGTCAGAAGGTTTCCATCTCTTGCCACAGACTGATCCCTGTAGAGCTCTGCGCTTAGTTCTATCGCTTGATCCAAAACTTCAGCGTCATCGATGATGGGGGAGTTTAATAAGTATGCAATAAGATTGTCTGTCGCCTTGATTTGCTCTTCTTCCTCGAATCCTTCAATGCATTTACAGAGATTGATGGCATATTGGATTTCTTGGGGAGTACCGTCGCCAACAAGCGTTGCAATATTGAGTTCCTTGTCATGGGCTGGAATATCTTCTTGATCTTCGCCGACGTTCTGTAGATATAGTAGTAAATCTGCGGAACTGAGGTATTCAACGTTATCCATGACTTTAATAGGATTGCCACAAAATTAACTACTAACAACGAGTTATAGATGAGGCTTTGGCCGAGAGGAAGGATATGTATTAATAAAAAGTAATCAGACTATAAATTTTACTTGAAATCATATGATTTTCAACCTGTTGGCATTATTATGTGAGAGAGTAGCGCTACAAACGCATTAATTACGGCTTACAGCAGCCCTTAACTCTTAATTGTCCAATTATTGAGCTATATGCTATCCCCTCTCTTAGGGGCTGGGCAAAAGTGCAGAGTGCAGCTGTCTGCAAGCATAGCATTTTTATCTCATTTAATTGGCTAATGTCTGTGTAATCAAAGACTGGAACCCTAAATGATTCGCAGGCCTCGGACTCATGCTTGCTGTTAATTATTCCTCTAGGCATTGTCATGCGACAGCTTCCGTCCGCCCGTCGACTGGAGGGCCTCGAAATTTTATTTCTCCATTGAGGCCCACCCTACCCGCCACAATCTGTAGCGTAACGTCCGTACACAATGTAGTGACACGATTCACTCGAGGAGTTTTGAGGCCCCCTACAAATGCAACATGAGCGACGCTGTCACAACAAGCAGCCCTTCTGGGACATTCGCAGCCCCAAAAGATACCGAGATTTCTTCCCCTTCCACGAATTACTCCTTAAAACTGGATTGAGCTGCTAAAAGAATGCAATATGGCCTTAACCTCCAGACACTGCTTGACATCAAATTGTGCTAGCCAACATGACCGCAAAATACAACTATGGGAAGCTCGAACACCCCAGACATATCCGGGCCCTACATCTCGCACCCGGAACAGGGCAGATACACTTCGCCCTGCAGTCTGTCGATCTCGACGCCAATCCCAAGTATGAGGCGATATCGTATTGTTGGGGAGACCGAGGGGAGGCTTGAGCTGTATATTGCGAAGGACAAGAGCTTAAGATCACAAAAAGCCTCTTCACAGCTCTGAGGCAGTTGCGACTTCCTGAGCAGTCTCGGGTCTTATGGGCTGATGCTGTGTGCATCAACCAAGTTGACGATGGCAAGAAGGACTCGCAGGTAAAGCTAATGAGCCAGATATACTACAAGACGCGTTGTATTCTCACCTGGCTCGGTGAATATACTGGTGGACTCGAAGACGTGGAACGCTCGATCGACGAGGTATTGCAGCTTTTGCCGCCAGACGACCACAGTAGTCAAGAATTGCGGAGGAATTCTCAAGACTACTTTGAAAGGGTTGAAGTATGCTGCATTGTCCTTATTAAGTGAATAATATAATAAAGTATTGAATTTAGGAGCTTCGCAAAAAAAAAAAAAAAAAAAGCCAAATATTTACAACCATGACTGGACCCCAATCAACAGTCTCTTCAATTGATCGTGGTTTGGGCGGGAATAGGTTGTTCAAGAAGTTGTTATGGACCCCACAGTAAGTTCATAGGCTTATAATATGTGGCAACATTGAACTGTCCTGGACTAATGTCGCCAGTATCGCGTATAGACTTGGAGCCTACGAGATCAGGTGGTTTGGGATTGGTCTACCAATCTCTAAGTCGCTATTAGTCCCCTCACAAACTATCTAACAAGATACAGTGTATCATGTTGAGCTACGCATGCACTTTTTTATGACAGGCAATGAGTCCGAAGCTTTCATGATTATGATAATTGAGCAGTACCGTCATAATGGCGCCTTGACCTTACTAGACTTGTTCATGGCAACCCGGTCTTTTAAATGCACAAACAGCCGCGATCACGTCTACACGCTTTTAAACATTATTCCAAATGTGACTGGCTTAGAACCAGATTACGCCGCGTCCATCGAGGATGTTTCAAAGCGCTTCGCCATCAAGACTCTAGTAGAGGACTAGAACCTAAAGTTTCTATCTCTCGCCACACACAAAACCTCCAAATCTAAGTCAGGCAAAACGCTCACATCGTGGGTAATATCTCTCGAGGAAGATATTACCGGCAATCATCTCACGTCGTACAACATCCGGACAAGGTGCTTTAGCGCGGTGGGAACGAGACGCCCACAATCACTATCTCAAACGATAATCACTTGCTTCACGTCCGCGGACGAATAATCGACACGATCAAGGCAACTGCTCCAAGTCTAGAAGACATGCTTTCGACTAAAGTAGTTGAGGCCATGCTGAACAAGCCATTATCCGGTTGGGCAATGTGGAAGCGGGACTGGCTGCAAAAGTGCCGAGACTTAGCCTCGGGCAATGACTGGGCTAGTTTAGCAGCTAGCAAACAAGATTTTTACAGTACGATAATATGCGAGATGACGGCCATGAGGGATACTTCTCCAGTACAGGTCGTCGAGGCTGTCGAGGTGTACATGAGTTATCCGTTTGACTGGTCTATAACCGGAAACGCTCTCCTGGAGGATCTTTGCGCAACGCTTAGATCTCACGCTACAGTGATTGATCATTCGATTATGAGCTTTGCTATATCTCTGCACTTCTGCATAACAGAGAATAAGAGTTTCGGGCAGGCTGGTAAAAAGGCGAACGAAGGCGGGAGATGTGTTTTGCGTGTTACTGGGGGCCGAGGTTCCATAAATTCTTCGACCAACTGAGAGGGGAACCTATATAACAGCTCGAGCTTAAATATAGTTAACTTTTATTAAAGCTTTCTTTATTATCAATAAGAGTAATATAGAAGAAAATAAATAAATACAATAGGAAAGAATAACTAGTATAAATAACTATCTAATTAACTCCTCACATAATAAGAGGTAAGATACTGAGCCTTAAGTTAGAGAACAGGAATTAAATTAGCTATCTATCTGTTGAGCGAGAGCTATGAGGAATCGATACAGAATAGTATAAGATTCGGTGTGAAGTTGAAAACAACATGCCGCTACCAAGGATTAACCCGACTTGGTTGTCCCATATGATGTTCTGCTTCTCAACAGTTGGTCCGGATATCGAAACCCAACATGCCTCTTGATCCAAAGCAGAGGGTAAGATAATTTTGAGCCAGCCAGATGAAACGGCAATTGATCCGGGCTCGTGTTGATAGAATGACTTATATCTTTGAAAGGGCTGTTGAGGTAGGATGTTTTGTTCGATCTAATCCGGAATGAATCAGCATGACTTCCTGTCATTATGGGAATAACTTACCAAGTCGCCAATGACTTGATTAACCACAGGGTCATAATGAGCAGTCCACTGAAGTTCTGAAAGTGGTGTATTTGGTACTTCTTGCGGGTTTTCGCGACTGATTTGGTGACTCAATTCCTCGACCAGCTTTTGAACAGTATCTGAAGTGCTGAATACTTTGTAAACTAGTGGAAAGTTTCTTGGGAGGGCGAACATGCCGACAAACTGTATATCATTCGAGGGACCTGCAGCAAATTCTGGATCATCTCCTACTGACTCATATTGACACCGGCTAACAGAAAGAGCAGCATGAGGGGCTTCCACTGGCAGTGAAAGCACTATTGGAATAGGCCTTCCAGTTTCAAGAACAGAGATAAATGTAGCATAAGCATCCTCATCGAGTACTTCGGTACATAGAGCCTTGCAAATATCCTCAAAGCTATTTTCCAGTCAGTCAGTAATGGAAGACAGTTGACATCAGGCTGACAACTCACCTATGCTCCGGATACCGATACTTGACAATAAATACAGGTGTAAGAGGCAACGATGCCTGTATTTCAGGCTGAATGTAACTAAATGCAGGAAAACAAGAATTGAATTCCTCTGTCTCTTTGGTGTAGTATGGAAGAAACGACGGGCCAATACGTGCTATAATGAAATAAGAGAACTGAGCCAGATTAAGTGATCCGGTACTTACAATACAGAAGAGTCGCTTCAAAGACGCGGTGGCGTAATCCGCGAAGAAACAATGTATCCATAGCACGGACCATGCCCCTCACGGACGCCATATACCTCTGAATTGTCAGTTCGGTTGCAGAACTGATCTGTATCTTGAAGTTTTTATAGGCCTCTTGTTTTCTCCCCAAGTGCCAATCAACACAACAAGATGCGATAGATATAAAGTGACGCAGATCTTGCTTGGTGATTCTATTTTCTAATATGTCTCTTGTCTTTTGGAGAGCATTTTCTTCAGTAATGTAACTGTGAAGGTGTCGCGCCTGTTGCCACTGAGATTCATTCTGGGGAATTGACTCGCGGAGCTTCGCTAGGATGACTTTATCGCGGCTGTAAGGGGGCCTTGACTGACTTGTTATGGCTTGGAATTGACTGTAGGATCCTTGTTCTGGCCGTATAGGGTGTTGTCCGCTCATGATTTGGTAGTTGGTTTCATGTTATTCTGAAGAAATCATCGCATTTTCGCAAGGGCGGGGGATAAGCGGTGAGATCCCGCCTCTTGTCTATTGGTTAATCTCACAAGCGCTTTTTACATTTACCGAAATTATGGCTGTCTAACGCCAAAAGTCATAATGTCCCCCCCGCCTTGACTTATCCCTTTGGTTGGATTCTTTCCCCAGTATTCTCTGCACTTCTAAGCCAGCACTTACTCCAATTTCTCAATTCTGCATTTTTGTCGAACAACTTCCAGGATCCTGCGTAAGTCGGGAGTACAGTTGTAAGATCAAATCTATCTAATAGTTATGTTTAGGCCAGCCTTGACGCTGACTAACTCGTGCGAATTCTTGCCTTATCTTTATTGACCAAAAAATTGTCTCTCGATTTCAGTAAAATGTTGTCTGTCACAAACTTCTTGAAGCTCCACAATGTCAAGCTTTCAGCTCTCCATGTATTATTATGCTACGCTCAATCTCTAGGCCCATCATTCTTTGAAGCTGTCACCATTGATATGCTCGATGTGAAGGACTCGAATCATAAGCGAAAAGAGCTCTGTGGTAGGATCCGGGATTGAGGATTTATGCTTTATGTTATGGTATCTTTTATAGGAAGCACCACTACCGTTCAGCTGATATGACGGTGACGGAGGTTGCAAGCACAACAAGATTAGCTTGAGATCACATGGGCTACTGGATTTGCTGAGACATAAAGGTCTTAACAGTTTGCTACAGTCAGTCAGTTTTTTATGATTTTTATATTATTTTATTATATTTAATTAGAAATTAATTATAATTATTCTAGTATTATTTAAGTAATTATTAATTCTCTATTTTATAAAGAAAACCTAGTCTTAACTAGACCTTATATAAGGGATTTATCTAAGAGATAATTATTAATATAGAGGTTTTCATGTCTTTTATTGTCTCGTTTACTGACTTACTCATACTGTTAGTTCCTGGGCAGAGTCAAGACAGTCAGCCCGACACCGTCTAGAACGATCCACGGGATAGCCAAATTGGTATCGTCCATCGAGATCCCAAGCGAAAGCTGATCAAGAAGAGAAAAAGGAAAAAATCTTCAACTGTGGAAAGCATTGTCGAAGGCAGTCACATAACCAAGGCCAAGACCAATCGGCCATCTTAATGAGTCATATCTTCAAGAGCATCGTTTAGACTGCAGGATCTCATTGTAGCAAAGATGGTAAGAGGGATTGACTTGGACCACTCATGTATAATCGCCATATCTTCTCAGAAGAGTGCTTAGTACATCCGACATTGTTGATTGCGAGGCTTAAGTGTCTGCCCAGGTAGTAGCTCCGTCTTCAACGCCGAACTGTTAAGGGAACTGAAGTAATTTAGATAAATCCCTTTAAAGATATGCAGAAGGACCTGGAGTTCCCTGGAAGAGATTGCATTAGGTCGAACTCCCCATTGTCGGCCAATGAACTGTTCCAGGTCTCGTCAGCGCGTTATGCATAGCAGAGTCGACTGTCTGAGACATCTAGGCCTGATGATTTGCGATCTCTATATATTGTTTGGCCTCTTACTGTTGCCGGAAGTTATAGACACGTTACAATTGCTGGCGAAATCGATATAGCGCAGCAGGGTTTCACAGTCAGCTGACTCTCTCCTCTCTAGCTAGTTGTAGGCACATTTGAGTTAAAGGGACGTGTGGTTGCATGCCCTTGAGGGGGGCGATTACTCTCCACTGCTGTTGCGACCGCTTCCCTAAGCCAAGCAAGACATGCTGCCTGGATAGTTGGACATGAGAAGTTGCGTCGGAAATCTTGGATGTTGGGTAATATAGTTTTGGGACCCAGCGAAAGCGTTATCGTCTCTGAAGAGTGTTTGAAGCCGAAGATGGAAAAAGTTGGAACGACCACGGATATATGCTTGGTCGACTTCTTGACTAAGATGGGACAACGATTGTGGAAATGGTTCTCTCATTGTTTGAGACGAGTTGTACTGGCGGAATCATAAATTTCGTCTCTGCTATCACTCGCCTGTTCCTTATTGACAATAACGACAAGACAGTTACAACTGTCCTCCATAGGTTGCCACCAATTTCATACAGCGAGCACAATCACGCCAATCCCACATTTTCGGCCAGACTCCAAGCGGCTATAGACACACGTTCTGGAAGTCAGATCATAAACATTCTTAAATTAAACCATGAGTTGATTGGAATTGGAAGCGACATCACACGACTAACAATAGCACGTTCTGAGGAATTCCATACCCTGACAAAGCTCGATCAGCATATCTGCACCATTTAGTGTAATAGCTGCCAGGAGCGACACCTATTTCGACTTGAACTGAGACAAAACGCCCACGTGGGAGCAAAGGTATATTGAATCCGCGAGTTGTCCTATTCGAATACAGCTGAGAATGGTGTCGGGCTTGTTATTCAGGATCAGCAGGTAAGTCGGGAGAATGTTATGTGGGGCCCCGGCGTGTAAATGCCACGTAAATAAGCAAGTCGCACTGATTTAATATATCAAGCTAATAGAGTTTCCCTAAAACTATTAATAAGCAGTGCATTAGTTATTATCTGTAATGAGTTTACTGTTAAGTAAGAATTTGTTTAGTGGGTCTTGAAGCCTGACTACAGTTGTCCCTAAGTTATAATTCCTACGTCTTGTTGCTTCCTTGCAGTATCTGCTAATGCCTTCTTTATAGCAATAATATTAGTAAATCGAGTCTTGTTTCTTTTATATTAAAGCTTTTAGCACCTTGTTTATTTAGTAAAAAATCGCCAATAAATAAAATGTCCAATATAAGCTCAGGAGTACGGAATTCAATTACCAGTGTAATCCCAACTATAGCTGCCTATTATTATGAATAACTACTCTTCCCCGCACCCCACACCCCACAC
>JAADJG010000825.1:0-18230 GCA_012932025.1 Fusarium austroafricanum | reverse complement strand
TAGCGACAATGTAATAGCGTCGAGGTCGGAGTGGATGCCCGATAGGGGAATCCGCCTCAAGAGCTCATGGCTCCCTTTCAGAGTGCACGGAAATACGTTGCGGTGATGATGCGTTGGACCAGAGATTTTCCTTGTAAGTTATTGGGATGTTGCGACTGCGGAGCGTTAATGTTAAAAAGGATTGGACATTGGACATTGGAAGACGTAGGGGTCCTGGCCGGATACCTCTCCGTCCATAGGATGGACCGACGTCACGGGGACGGGACGCTACGAGGCACTGAAGCTACAGGCTACAGGGCCTCTCTGATGCGCCAGGTTTACGCCTCCCACCTATCTTAGACACAAGCGTGGCGGGGAGTGACGCACGCGTGTCTTGATGTGGCACCTCATCCTGAATTGGAGTACAATGTTTAAGGGGTAAGTTGCACCTTATTCCAAGTACCGACTGTCTCAGGCCCGAACTGCCGACGACCATCACATGAAAATAATTAACTCATCCAAAGCCAAGGTCTAAGTCGGGTTGCGGGAGCTGCTAAGCACCTCTTAATGGCGGGGGTTTCAGGGGCAGCCCGATTTCAAAAATAGAGTCATGCGCTTGGAATTTGACTCAGCTGATAGATTCAACAATAGAGCTGAGCTCATGGCTGGAATATCCAAGATTTCCCTTGAGCATTTCTTACAAAGGCTGTTTTGTCTATTTGTTACATATACCACATGCCAAACCAGAAAGGTAGTAGCATCAGTGACACCCGGATAGCTTACATAGAATACTGTACATGTCTTGAGAGAAAGAGGGGTGGGTATACATGACCAAGATCAACGGTCTCGTCTTTTATGTTCTCTCTTTTCTCTTCAAGCCGCAGTTGGCAATGCACCAACAACCTCTTCGCATCTACCACACAGCGTGTCTTCTTTAGGCGCCACATATTTCCAGCACCTCGGGCACTTCTCCTGCTTTGGGGGAAGCACATGTACTTTGACCTTGGCGTCTTGAATCTCAAATTCCTGCTGATGAGCCCACTCAGGTTCGGCAGGAAGAGGCTGGTTGACTTGCACTGAAGACACCACAAAGATGTCCTCGAGCTCGTCCATGTACCGTCCAAGAACAGCTGCTGCTTTGCCATCTTCAACCTCCAAGTAAACTGAGCTCTGGAGAGAGCTGCCAAGGTGCTTGGCAGTACGTGCCTCTTCTAGAGTTGCCTTGACAGCGCTATGAACTTCTGTGATGATGGTCCGGTCCTTACGCACTACATCCCGAGGAAGCGTCAAACGTAGAGGATCGATAAGAGGGTCATTATACAGCTGCCGAGCTGGATTCTCCAAGGATCTAATTACCATTAGTATAGCACCGAGAAGGACGTGCATTGGTGTTGACTTACGTGTCTTGGACCATCCATCCTGGCCGATGCGCCCACGCCTCTTCAACAAGCATAGGAGTAATCGGTGCCAGCATGCGCAAGAACCCTATGAAAATAGGCTCTAGAACACCACCACCATCACCACAATAGAGTCGATCTTTCAGAGCCTCCAAGTAGAACGCAGACAAGTCGGCCGCAACCCAACGGTTAATCACACTGACCGCTCTGTAAAACTCAAAGTCATTGTATGACTCCATGACCTGTGACATGGTGTCAGAGAGTTGAACGAGTGCGATCTGGTCCAACTTGGTCAGTGAGTTCTGACGAGGGTCTCGATCCAATGATCCCAAAAGCATCTTGATGATGGTTCGGTACTTGATCAACGCAGTATGGACAGGCTGAAGAATGGTTGGTCCGATGAGAACGTCCGTTGTGAAATCAGCACTTGCTGCCCACAGTCGAATAGCGTCTGGACCAAGACCGACAGCGCCCTTGCCCTTCTTGCTCATACCCTTCGTCTTGAGAAGCGTCCCATTCATGACATGACTGGGCAGCATTATGTTGCCCTTTGACTTTGACATCTTATTGCCTTTTCCATCGAGAGTGAAACCATGAGTGACTAAAGTCTTGAAAGGGGCCGCAATCTTGTCAGTCGTTTCTTTCGACTTTTGTGTAGCAACATAAGTCAACAAGCTGGATTGGAACCAGCCACGATGCTGGTCAGATCCTTCTAGGTAGACATCGGCAGGGCCCTCAGTCTCTGTCCACGAGCTGCCGCTGTCAAACCAAACATCCATAGTATCAGTGCCTCGGCGGTACTTGCCCTCCAGGTTGGGAGGAATCCAAGCGGGGTCGTCTGGGCTGTCAGAGAACCAGGCAGAAGAAGTACGCTCCTGCATAACAGAAATGATATGTTCAATGGTTTCTGCTGTCATCACAGCGTTGCCGCGCTCGTCGTAAAGGGCTGGTATGGGAACTCCCCATGACCGTTGACGAGAGATGCACCACTCGCTGCGCCCTTTGATGAAACTTTCGAGGCGAACACGACCACCCTCTGGAACAAATCGAACATCCTTGAGTGCTGTAAGAGCATCTTCCTTGATACTACCGACATCAGCGAACCATTGAGCCGTGGCACGAATCACAACGGGCCGCCTTGTTCGCCAATCGTAAGGATACTTGTGGCGTAGCTTATGTGTTCCCAGGATGTCGTTGCTCATCAAGTGCAGTACGGCTTGACTTCCACCATCCAGGATAGATTCCGCATTTGTGAGATGATCGGGGCTGTCAGGATAGGCCTCCTCGGTAAAAAAGCCACCGTCATCGATGGGAGCAAATGCTTCAATGCCAACTTTAGCACAGACTTCATAGTCGTCCTGACCGTGTCCGGGGGCAAGGTGAACAAGGCCAGTACCAGATTCTGCAGTAACAAAATCTGCCTCGATAATAGGCTGTGGCGGAGCATCTTTACCTCGGATTCTGTTTCGGTACTCAAGACCTTTCAAACTAGAGCCAGGAATAGATTCAACCACAACCTGGAAGTCGGGAAGCATTTTCTCCATGGCTTGAATACGATCTGAGGCAACAAGATAACCTTCCGAGCCAATTTGGATAATCGAATAATAGATATCATTGTGGATGCCAATGGCCAGGTTTGCAGGGAGAGTCCAGGGAGTTGTTGTCCAAATAGTTGCATACAATTTTCCTTCAAACTTGGCCAACTCGGGTATTGACGACCAGTCAGAGACAATTGGGAACCTGACATATGCGGCCTTGGAGACATGATCCTCTCGATATTCCAATTCAGCCTCAGCAAGTGCAGTCCGTGACGAAGGTGACCAGTAGACTGGTTTGTGTTTTCGGTATATCAACCCTCGTCGAACCAGATCTTGGAAGACACGCAATTGCCTGATTTCAAACTCTTTGTCCATTGTAGTCCATCTTTTGTCCCAGTCAGACATAACGGCAAGTGCCTGGAATCCGCTCATCTGGTCCTGGACCGTCTTAGTGGCCAATTGTCGGGCTGTATCCCGGATCTGTACAGGAGTCAATCCCTTCGTGGTACTTGACCCAAGTGCCTTCATCTCGATCGGAAGACCATGACAGTCCCAGCCTGGTCGGTATTCCACCTGTCGGCCTTGTTGCACTTTAACACGCACAATCATATCTTTAAGGATCTTGTTCATGGCATGACCAACGTGGAGTTCACCATTGGCGTACGGCGGTCCATCGTGGAGGACGAATGGCTTCTCCTTGGATCGATTTTGTTTTTGCCATACGTATAGATCATCGGTACATTGTCTAAGATATTGTGGTGTGATACCGGCGCTCGGTCGAGGACTGCGAGATCGGCTATTAGCTCCCCACGTTTCGGGTTTGGAGCCTCTGTAAAGGGAGGACGTACGGGAATTTCGATTGAGGCAACCTCAGGGTCGACGTCCAAGATTTGAGCATGATAGATTGAGGACCATGTCGCACTTGGTGTGCTGATTTCTGGAGTTGAAGATGGCACGGCTGAGAAATGGAGATTTTTGGCGCTACCTGTCAATTGACATTGGATCTGTTGCTCGGACCAGCTGCAAGGCTGATGAAGGTCCAGGCGCCACTGGGACCAACCTTCTAGTGAGATGGAGCTTGAGGTGCACGGGTTTTAGCGTGTCGCGACGTGATTTATAGTGGACAGCAACCCATTACATCACTAAACCGACGCCTTAGGTTGTTCAACGAATCTAAGCCTCCATCATTCATTCACGCTTCCATTCCCTCATTCCACTTCAAGAGCTCCTATTTAAGCCTGAAGAACTAAATACTAACCTAAACGATGGCCCCAGTCCGTCGGTATCTGAGAATATCCAAATATTCGGTCCTCGAGTGCCGAATCTACTTAGACAATCCCGCTTTAGCCCAATCATGGCTTCTCAACCCTCGGAATCCCATGTTACCCAAGGTTATTGAGAGTATTCGTCCTTTGGTACTGCCAAAGCTTCGCGAAGAGAAGGAAAGAATTAGGAAAAAGGGTAAGAAGAAGAGCATCAAGGATGTCATTGTTTCAGGTATGTCTCCTCAGATCTGTTATCGTCTGTTTGTAACTAACTTCATTGAGACGAGTTTGAAGTTTCCATCTTCTTGACAGAGACAAGCACCAGGCACTCTCTTCTTTACAAAACAAAACACTTTAGGGATAAGCTGCCACAGAAACTTGAGTCCAACTCGTCTAAACTCATCGGAGAGACGGACAGTGTCCCTGTGGACGTGGATGTGGACGATGAATATCGTGCACCAGTCTTACAAGAGGATGATGATGAGGTGAGACTCGCCGATATCCCTCTTGCTGAAACATCAACGCGACGGAGTAAGCGCCAAAGAGGGATGCTTGATCCGGAACAATATGACAATGAGGCTTTTGAAGATGATGAAACAACGTCAGCCATCGAAATCGACTCTGATACGGAGGCGCCCCCACAAAAGAGGCACAAGGCCCAAGAGAACAACGGTCTTGACGGAGACGACGACAAGAAGAAACTAGCCATGGACGTGTCATATGAGGGATTTGCAATCTACGGTCAGGTGCTGTGCCTCGTGGTCAAGAAAAGAGCGAGCACCGCAACTAACAGTGGGGGTGCAAAAACCCGGCCAGAAGGCCAGGCCACGATGGAGAATTGGATCTCTTCAACGCAAATACCAGTGGGTGAGGACATTCCATAACCGCGTCCCTTCGCATATGGATAACAGCACTCCATGCGCTCCGTCCATGTGCGCGGAGTGTCTCAGGGAAGCCTATCGACCAACATGGCGTCCTTTAATGGCGTGATTGTGCGATGCCAGGTCGACGAGTGTTGACCCGAATACCGGGGTTGACGGACGGGAACTGCGGATGCGGCCGTGTCGGGTCCATGTGGACGTTCGGGCTGCCAGCGGGCGGTGGGAGGAGACGGGCTGCCGGCATACGGTACCGGGAATCCAATGCTTAGTGTGCTGTTCACTCATCGCAATCGGTGGCTGGATATTCTCACATCAAACGAATCAGACTAATCTGCACTGCTCGATCCACTAGTATCAATGATCGATCATGACGAAGATGCGACGTTTAGTTTGGCGAGAATATAGCAGCATCATTGTTGCGATCCACCTCAACCGGGCCGCTCAGACATCACCGTCAACCACCGGCCTCGATGGATCTTGGCGTCCATCTCGCACGGTCCTGTCCAGACTTGGCACTGCGATAATGATCTGGAGTTGGCGAACACCAGGCCCCTGCCATGGGCTCCATTACGATACTAGGTCGGTGTTCTCCATGGTTGCAGCCGTATACCTGGAGCAGTACGGTGTGGATGAGCAATATCGGTTCTTGGCTAAGTGCATGTCTCAAAGATATGACAAGAGGAAATTAATAAGCCCGGTGTCCGGAGGAGATACTCCCATGGAGTTTCGTCTATATGCCGCAGTTGATCCCATTGTTTGTGTATCATCAGAGCTACCCTGTTTCGTTGGGTAGCATGATGGGTCTCGAGAGCGAATATGAGGCCTTTTTGTTCTGAGATCCCCGTCTCGAGAATCCTCAGTAATCAACAACAAGATGTGGTATGTACAGGTGTGCTATTTTGGAGGCTTGACGGGCGTGAAAGCGAAATTCCATCAATGACTGCCACCAGTTCAACATGTGGAAGAGCCGGATGATTGCGGACCAATGCATTGCCGGCATACCACGTTGTAACCCAACCGGCTGGTCACAAATCAGTATTCAAATTATTATAAATATATTTGATAGCGTCAAGATATGTCTCCAGACCCTTGGGGCTTGTGTAGCTGGTTGTCATGGTTCATTGTGAATGTCTCAGGCGTTCCGGTGAGGCTTGCTTTGAAATTGAGATTATTTGACGCCCTTTATCCATGCCGTCCGCTTCCTACGTAGTAGATGCGCAGATGCGGTAGGCTGAACTCAAGCACAATGAGCTCGGCACTTTCTAGGGTGATATCTCTACCTGATACCCAATATAGATACGGGAACTTTCGTTCTAATATCTCGGTTGTAATGGTCTGGTAACATCGAGTAATCGGTACTTACCATAGAGGCGGCGCTGATCATAGAAGCGTTAGTAAAGCGCTGAAGTGATGAAGCAATTATTTGTGATGGAATCATTCTGAGCTGAGTTGTTACGCTGAGGCGTCGTATAACTGTCAATTGTCTTGCCCCGGATATGGATACGTTGTGCTGCCTTGCCTTATTATTACGGTATTACGCGTTTGATGGCTTGGATTAATAAATATGACAGCCTGATATACATAATAATCGCCCGAGTCGCGGGGCCGGAGGTGTCACCAGTGAAGACACGGCAACGTCGGGATTTTAGGTCATAAGATTCTCAGTATTATCATTATCATCATCATCATTATCTGCTGTTGTCATGTTCTCAACCCCTGGTACCTTGTGCCTTGTGCCTGAGCTGGAGGGGGTTATTGATGGTCTGGTTGCAAGTTGGCAACAAAGTTGCGGTATGAACCGGCACCAACAGAATAATCTCTATCTTTTCAACAAAATAGGTATGACTGTACCAAAACATCCCGAGCCAGGGCTTGACGTCTCAGAAAGATAACATAGAGATGGATGGATGACATGCTTCGCAGCTGGGTAATGAACACTAGCATCGAGTAACCAACCCCACAACCACTGACAGACCAAGGATCATGGGTCAAGACTCGAATTCGATTCGATGAAACACATAAACTCGGTGAGTAGGTAGCCAGTCGTTTGGTCTCATGACGAGGGATACTTTGGTACAAGTGATGGTTGTACCTCTGAGCTTGGAGAGACTATGAGGCCATTCCCTTGAATGATGACATGGACATTGCAGTTTGTTTGCCAATTCCTTGCATTCATCATGCATGCACGTAGATGCATGCATGTTTGTCTTGGGACTTGGCTGGGTTTGTAGACACGCCTCCACCATTAATACCATTGCAACTTCACTGCCTCTGTCTCTGCCACTTCCACTGCCACTGCCACCGGTACAGCGGCACGATATGTGCGCAATTCTCCATCAGCATAAACATCGCAGTCAGACCGTGACTATCAACTTACAGCATGAACATCAGCATACGTGGGTCCTCTCAAGCCCCTCTTTCTTCCGACCTATTACCCTCTCGGCCGGGACCAATACGCTCGCTGTCGTGGCATCACTCAGAGACGCTTACAGACATGCTCTTGCATGCTATACCTCGTTATCATACATAGCATCGCGACCCTTTCCCCATACGGAGATCTGCTGGCCAGGGAGGGCTCAGATATTGCATCCGAAACAACATCTTTCGATTCCTGGGTTTTTTATGTCTCAGCCTTGAACAATCCCATGGCTGTGGCAGACACCACACCTACTTGACTGCTGTGCCACTGTTAGTTTGAGCTCGCTAGGCATGGCATGGCAGACACACCATAATAGTTTCACCATCACCATGTCTTACCAACCCTGACTTTCCTTGTATCCTTCTGCCTTGTGATACTATGCCCTGTCGTGTATGACTGCGGCTGCTGTGCTTCATCAACTTCCCCTCATCCGCCCCCATCCTTCAACCCATGAAAGTTAGTCACGTTCTTCGATGACTCTGCCTACCGGCCATTCGTTACCGGGGTCCAATTGAGTTATGAGCCAATGACGATCCCAACTCCGATCTTCCCCTCTACAGAACCGTTGCAGATTTCACCGTTAGGCCCGCCTGGTTCCAAGATATGCTCACACTACTGTACCCAAGTTGAGCTATGGCTCACTGCAGGAGCGATGTGTATCTAGTCTCAATGCCCTGGAGGATTCGACAACTCAGCAGAGGAGCATGCAGATTTCAGCGGGTTTTTGCTTGCAAATGTCATCCCGTGACTCCCCTCTGCATGTTTTAGGCCAAATATCAAGCCTTAGGCTATGTTATGGCCGTTGTTAGTGGCCGCTTGATCAACACCAGCCGCATCAACAACACGTCTTGCATTGATCTCGATCTTCTTTTGTCTGCATAGTTGACCGCTTGTTTGACTTACATGCCCTTTTTTTTTCTCCTCAATTGCACTACGCCATGTTATAGTTTAGCCGGATCACGGGGAATGACGCTGGCTTGAGTAAATTCGCATATAGGGTATCCATAGAGAAGAGCGTTTTCAAATTGTCTACCTATTAGACTAATGCATATTGTATACCTTTGTATGTATATCATGTTGACCAAGGCCAAGAGTGTTAATCGGACGATTTAACTGCGATAACAGGCATAGTAGCTTGATACTAGTACGTGACAGCCTTGCTATCGTCAGTCATCAGACGTTGATGTCCACCAGACAGACCAGGTTATGACATGGATATGATTGATATCCCACTCACAACCCCACGATCTGCAACGCGTCAAGTTACACCCGCTCTGTAGACATCCTGTCATTTCTCCGCAACACCACAAAGACGCATCTCCCACCAATTTCCGCATCTATCCCCGAGTTTCTCAAACAGCTTGTACACCCTGACCCTGAACACCTGATAATATGTCGCAGGTGGTCGATCGACATCATATCTGGGACCCACAGCGGGCCGATCTAATACGGAGTTGCTGACAGACATACCTTGTCTCTCACATTCATCCCAAGACGCACGTCTAAGTTAAGGCCGAGGACGATTAATAGGCTCGACCAACAGGCACAATTCATCAACAGCTCCGTGCCGATCATGATATGACTTACCAACAATATGCACCCATAACATCATGAAGTTGAGATGTCCATAGTCATGCCCAACGGAAGAACTGGGAGGCAGGTCATGCAAGCGTGTCTCAATTAATGCAGCTGCAGCGCATTGTGACATTACACATTGCACGGAATGCACAAAAGGGATGTGCCCAGAAACCCCGAAGTCCCCCTCTGCCACCTTCGGATAGCGATAGCTGATGCGAAGGGTCCTTTGCGATTAGGCACGCTGCCTAAAGCGATAGGGCCACAGATAATGCAGCCATTGCAGCCATACCACGTCCAAAGGCCAAGTCATGTAGGCATTACCATCCACAGAAAGGATTACGAACCGGGTCTGAACCAAGGCCCTTTTTTTTTTGGGCATACTGCCTGTGGCGTTCTTGAGCTCAACCACTCATTAACTTGTCTGCTTCGAGATACGTGCAGTAGACGTAGTACTCGTGTGCATGCCGAGATGAAATGCCTTGGTCGGAAAGAACACACCGTTACCAACGTGGAGATAGCTGCAGTTTGATGAGCAACTCGTGTTTGACATGCAGCTCATGGTCCCATTACAAGGGACCGTGCCCACTGATAACCTTGCGAGTCATCACCACGTGCAGTTGTGGAGGTTGCTTTTGGGCGGGAACTTATAGAAACCTGCAGGATATTGGTGAGCCAAGAAGATAGCAGCCGAGGTATCGCAACAAGAGAGAGGTCGAATACCACACCCATAATCATATCACTGCACCCGGATAATATGCTCGCAGATGTTACAAGTTGAAGCACTTGTTGGAGTTTGAATCCACAATGTCGATATCGAGGTTGATAGGAGGGTAACGATTTCCGACCGGAACTTGTTTGGCTTAACACCACGTTTCATAGCGTGGGCGGAAAAACTTGGGTGTCTCACAATCCAGCCTGCCACCCCCCAATTCGAGAGTCGGGTTAGTAGCGACGAGAATAATCGGTAATAGTTGCTGAATAGGACAGAACAAACAAAAGAGTGACAAAAGTGTCCCGTCATTTTGGGCGGATTAGGGTTACATCGCTGGATCGATAAATGTTGCTCCCCCTCACCCTCAAAGTTGAGACTCAACGCCACGTATGGTTGTTTGTTCCAATGAGGGGACATTGTGGTCATTCACCGCCCACTCAGCAGTCGTCGCTGTGCCAAATGTAGCCAAAAATATCAACGTCAACCCAGCATCATCTCCCCAGGACAGGGGCTCGGACATTGCCAGTCCGCTCGCGAATTGGTAGACAATTGTGCTGCATAAATAGTGAATTAGTGATCACTGATCCTTGTGCGGCTGGCTCTGCGATGAAGGTCCAGACCAGATTCAGTGGAGGCGCGTGCCGTCGCGTTGTGCTGGAAGACTATCTTCTGTTAGGCGGCTATACTGTGTATCTCAACTAAGGCTCGAGGGGAAGCTGAGTAGCCCTAATTAACTATTGATTACTACCGGAGACCAAATGTCAACATGTCTCAGAGCATAGGGCACATTGAAACTCCTCAACACTCGATCAAACACAGACCATCATCTGTTCTACCGGGAGTGTTTCCCCATCCGTGCACCTGAAATATCGCAGTTCGGAATGTGGGAAAGGGGTTTGTGTGAAGCTGATGACTTAGCACTGAGACAAGCGGCGAAGGTACTGTGCTGTATGCCCGTCAGAATGATGGACACGAACCGGGATCGTCAGGGGACGCCACATAACCGCCATCGTCATACAACTCCCCTGACTTCCACGTGGAGAGGGTGCCTGCCCCTGGGCATGTGGCTTGACAGCCCTGTCTAAGCTGAAAAGGAGCACTGTAAGCGGCGACGAGACACAGTAACGCTGCAGGTGGTGTGGTCCATTGGTTGCTGTGGCTGGCTGTTGAACTTGGAGAACCAATTGTGTTATAGAGGGCTGTGGCTTTGACCTCTTCGAGGGTCCCTTTGTCTTTACTATCATGATACTGTATGTATCGTTAGCTCGTTTTGTCCCGGCAGTGCTGCTGAGGCTGGACTGAGACAATGTATTGCAGCTGAGAGTTTAATGCGGTCAATTTCAGAACCAAAAGTAACACCGTTGATATGTCACTGACAAGATGGATGGTCAACTTTTAGTCATAAGTCAGGAGACCCTTCCGACATCAGCTCCCGATGATCGGCCAGTTGCAGAACAAAGCAAAGTCCCAGACTGACTAGAAAGCACGAGATTGGTTTTGGCTTTGACAGTTGGTCTACACAGGCACAGGCCAGGGTATCGAGGAATCGGTACTTGCGTAAAGTCCTCGGCACTATTTTTGAGACGAGAAGACAAAGTTCTCACGGAAACCAGTTTCCAGCTCGTGGTTACCCGGCAGAGGCGTTAACTTTGGTCCCGCCAAGGCTCCTAAAGTCCGACCGCGTGGATGAGTTCAACGGTTTGTGGACGAGGCTAGGCTGGCTAAAGACACGAAGCCCCTAAACCTCAACCGGAGCCGAGGCACGGCGTCTCCGTCATGTCTCGGATGTGCAGTGTGATAAAACTTGACTGTGAGTGGTCCGTCAAGCCCTAAACACGCTTGAGACAGTTACGGTGATCTCTATTCCTTGTCAGAAAATACGACGGTGCCAATTGGTCTTGAAAGGGGCGGCCGCTTGTTCATCTCGGCAAAGCAAAGGTAAAAGCAACCTAAAGGGGCACACCTAGTCCTGGTACATTATGTACGTTACCAGCACGGCGGAACGGACCTCAGCTCAGGTACGTATTTACGGAGTTGTGCAGTGCAGTCCGGAGAAAACTGCCGAGATGGGCGGAATACTCGACAGCGGTGATTGCTTTGCGTCAGATGACTACGCTGTCCCAATAATGTTAGAGATGTTGATTCTTGGGGGTCGTATCAAAGGATTCCCTCGTGATTGATCGCTGCAGGCATTTCTTTTGACGTCCTCAGCCAGTGAGAGCAAAGGTAGAACGAGTAAATCAGATACGCTGAAACCTATCAATGCGCAACAGTCAACCCCGAAATTGATCGGATCGTCATCGATCTGTAATCAGAACAACAAAGAGTCAAACTCTTCTGATCATTTGCCACTCTAACAGAGTCAAGTTTTTCATTATCGGATCAAAGGGTTCTGACTTGAAACAGACAAGAGTGCGGAATTGCTAGTCATAAAGATCGTAACATATGATGGCGTTCCGCTCAGGCACAGGACTCAGATACAATGGTGGTATCCATCGTTTCCATCCAATTTGCCACCATTCCCACTTTCTGGATACCCCAGGAAGTCGGTGAAGCAGATTTCTATCAGACACCCGGCGGTCTGGAACTGAGCACGGGGTCTTGCGTCTCATCTCAATAACAACCCCAGATTAAAAAGGAAATACGGAGAAGAATAGTCGGAAGAAAGGGAAAAAACGAAAAGTCTTACTGCTAGTGCGACACACCCGCCCTTGGTTTCTGAATAGATCATCTAAGGATCACCAAGGAAGATGATATCGGCACGAGATGGGATGAAACTAGGCGTGATGTGTCCAGCCTCGTCATCAATCATCAAATCATCAGCTGTTCAGCACTCCAAGGCTCACTGTTCAATTGCCCAATGGCCGTTGGGACTGTCTGTTTGCCGCTAGCGTCGAGTTTGCCATCACCCGTTTTTCTAGTCAGGGGCACAGAACAAACTTGACGGCACATTGTTCATTAATTCAGTTATGTATGAGAAGGGGGCTTGCATATGTCTATGTTCCTGATTATTGAGGCTGAATTGTCTTGTGGGGAGATTATTGTTAGAAGGGAGAAATAGTTCAGACATCGTTGATGCAGGGTCCAGGGATGTAATTTCCCAACAGAAGCACGACATAGGAGAAGCTGAGAAAGGTGCACACATACCTACGTACAGTCAGCAAGGCTGCCGTGCTATTGAGTGCACGTGCACAATAACCAACAGCTGAAATTTATTGATTGCAAAAATAAAAATATTACAGGGGCATTGCCTGATACCGCCTCAGAACAAAGACGTGCTGCAACTCGCTCCACCCCCTTTCAGCGGGCCTGGACCAGAAGTAATACTCGAACATCATGTACCGACCGTTACTCGGCACAGTTTTGGTGGATATTAATCTGCAAACTGGTCATTACTATCAAGGAGTGGGCGCTCAAGCCTGGAGTTGGGCCGTGTAGATGCCCAAACCTGCTCACTTACGGGATGTCGTGCATGACGTTTCTGATGATAATTGTCCGTGTAAGTCCGGCGATGACGATGAATGCATCATACATAGACAACTCACACACGGTCCCAGCACATGGATCAGATCTGATGGATATCATGCACGTTTGTCACCTTTTTTTTCTGTTTCTGCAAGCGCCTAAATGGCCAACGCATTGAAATGATGCGGGTGCAAGTGCCCGTGTTGGCTGAGCTAGTAAGCAAACTACAGCAGACTCAGTCTCACAAGTGCAGCAGCTTAATAACAAAAAATTAAGAGTGGCCCAAATTGGCGGTAAAGCTAAAATCTAATGTGAATGTGACATTTCCGAAAACACCATTTTCAGCCCAGCCACGAACGGGACCAGAAAAAACACGTAGCATTACTCAACGAGTCCGAGCTTGGCTCTAGAATCAAATCCCAGTCTTCTAATTTTCCAAAGAATATTCTACGAGATGGACCGAGCTCTTCTCAGTGTCGGTGTGAGGCGATCCAGAATGCCCTTTCGGTAATCGAGAGCATCCATGCTCTGTTGGTGTTGGCCCTGACGCCTCAGTCGGCAAATGAAAACATTTTCCCACGGTATGATGAAAGAAAGTGTGGCACCTCATTCTACAGCCTTGGAAGCCATGGAACATCTATAGAACAATTCCAAGAAAAGCCACTTACAAAGTTACTGTGTACTCCACACAAATACACAGCACAACAAGCAAAAAAGGGCCTTGACCAACTGTTCGGAGGCTTCGGAGCTGCAGCAAAAACACGGGCCACTCATGAATCGTGATGGTTCTGAGAATTCTCCTTTCAACCCGAAATCCACACTAACCGGGCTTCTGGAATTGCGGCATGCGCTGTGCAGCAGATAAAGGACCCCTATGACTTCATACGATGATCTCTGACCACACTCGACGTGATATCGCGCCCAAGCGCTCGCTTCGAACGCACAGTCACAATCGCGGTGAGATGATGAGGTCTTTTTTTTATTTGGGTTTGCAGGCGTGGGATTAATAATAAAAGTAACCACAATCACAAGCGAAGCGAGATCTGCTACACAATAATGGGGTCAACCACCGATGGATGGATGGCAGAGTGGAGGTTTCATTTCACTTAAGAGCATGCATGCGCGGAATACGAATAAGCAGTTTTTTTTCTCGTGTGGGACAAAAAGACGTTGACCGCACACCGTCAATGCTGAGGCTCGCTGCCAAGACAACAGGCATCTGTCAGCGAGTTATATTCCGTAACGTTGTCGAACAATATCATCGTCACAAGGCTAAGAGTGTGAGTCATCTTAGACCCCAGATACACTGCATGGTCTCAACTGGGGCATGGAAATGCATGATGGGATTGGGTTTAATATTGGGAGAACACAGTTGGCAGGCAGGGATATAGATCTGGAGGTCGTGTTGGGCAGTATCACCTACGAACCATTATGTACTTACTCGAAGTGATGGAACCATTGCCGTGTAATGTTGTGAGTGAGTTATCATGAATGCAGGTAGGGCTGCAGAACAGAACAAGAAGAAAGAAAGAGGCGGCGGCGGCACAGCAATACCACGCGACGTCGATATACCTCGGCGAACATATCTGTCAGAGTAGGGATGCATCTCTGTAAATGGCTTACACGGCTGGCGGAGCTATTTCGTCTTCTCCGTGAGATAAAGGAACCTCGTAAACCATATCAGCACACCAACCTGTAACAAGTCATCATCGCTGTTTACTAAGCTATTACACGGGGGACAAAACGTGTTGTAGTCAGGCACAGGCACACAGATTACAGTAGTCTCTCAAGTGTCTCCCCATTTACGCTTTAGGGCTTCTCAACAGTTAAGGAGAAAACATCCGAGCCAAGTTGTTATCGTCGATTACAGGAGCACTGGTATGCCCGGTAACGTATGCTTCTCCCGAAGGCGGCCCGCGTCTTGACCCAGCCAAACCAGTGCAAACCCTCTATTTTCTGTTAAAGTTTCCCACGACACACGTTTGATAGGTGAAAAGCGCCAGAGGCTTGCGTACCGTGGTGCTTTGGCCTAGAGAAAGTTCTCGGCCGCTCAACCGGTGCGATATGCCGAATACCGGTAGCAACAGGGAGTTAACCTGAAACGAATACGTTTATTTTCTCATCGACGGTGAACATGGTCCGCGCCGCAAGATTGTCGGGTGGCACCTCCAATGAGGAAATTACCCTACATTGCTTGACCATAGAGAAACAGCCCAGCTCAGGTTGATAAACACGTGTTGTTACACGCCAGTATTAGGTTGTATTGGGGTATGGATGGTATGGATATCGCGTTATCGATCTGAGACCTTTTGGCACGAACAACCGAGACATGTACGGAGATCGGCCAGGCGTAAGTTTTGTAAGTTAATGATAAAAATTCGTATGACACCAGTGACCAATGGAACTATAGATATCCCCCGCAATCGAAATAACTCTGTTTGGGGGTCTGGACTGCATCTATTAGACCGACAGCAGCATTGGGGCCCAGTACGGAGTATTAATGCAGTGTTGACTTGGTTCATGTCTATCGGTCAGTGACTCTATATCCACAACGTTTGCTTCTTTCCAGCGGTCAAGATCTATCTACGCCTGCCTGCACCTATGCCAACATGCTCAGCCCTAATCAGCGTTGGTTGTTGAGAGAACCAGTAAGCTGACGATGGATATGCTCAAATTGCTTGACCCATTTGTGTGGCATAAACCAAGCGGTGACAGAAAACCGCCGGCCTCTGGTCTCAGCTTTTCCAGGGCGTTCGTTTGTTTGCTGTTTGTCCCTTTTCTTTTCTTTCTTACCTTCGCTTCATCTCAACTCACATGTAAACGGGGCACCGAAATTGGACGTTATTGAACGAGCATCAAACACCCCGGATAGAAGCTCCACTTGAGAGGGAGCCTAGGTGAGGAGGGCTAGAGTGCACAATCTCAACATTGTATTGGTCATCCTGGCCTTCCACGAAAGCTTCCATGCGACGTTCCATACCAGGATTTGGTGTGGAACCCCCAACAAAGAACCAGTCTTCTCCAGTTTCGCCAGTTTCAAGCTGCTTGGCTGACGAGGATTTGTAGCCGTCTAAGCCGTCTGCCAGCCAAGGTGGTATTGACATTGAATGTTCCAAGAATTGCCTGTTTTGACAAAAATGAACAGCGCTACAAGAGCTAAGGCTGCCACGAGAAGAAAAATTAAACGGCTCGGTGGCCGGACTGGCTTGTTGGAATGAATCAGTACAGACATCACTGGCTGGTCTGGACTTAGTACTTAGATTCTCATAGCATTAGTTTTAGACGTTGTCGGGTTTATTTTTCCTGAAGTGCCCTCCACGGCGGAAGCCAGCCGCTAAAAGATTTACAATACACTGGCGGCTCATAGCGCTCGGCCAAGTACACGCCGGCTAGTGATACAAATGGCCCTTGAATGTAGCAAAGTACTCTAGGTGTCAGTCAATTGGATACCCAGCACCGGTAACAGTTTCGATTTTGAGTTGACTACTTGAGGTGTTGTGCTGCTGCATTGGCAGCCTGCTAGGCAGCCCAGCTGATCTCTTCATGTCCAATAGCAGGCTGACAATGCGCCGCAGGAAGCAAGGAATCGTCATAATGGGGATTTACAAAGTCCCCCGTTGTTGCTTTTTTTGGGGCGGACCGGCATTCAGAAGTCCAATGGGCGTGTCGTACAGGCAATTGATTGAGTATGGTATCGTATTGCAGTCACTAGGCTTGGACTGAGTAAGAGTAAACTGCTGTTGTGCGAACTAATTTGATGCACATTGCATTTGCAGCATCGGTGAGGAAGCATACATACTACAGACAGACTCAAAATGTGGCCGAGCACATTGCATTTGTGCTACTGCATGCACAGGGGTTGAATATGGGTATTATTACTAGACAGCACAGTAGAGCACGCACTCATGTAATTAATTGTGAGTTGCAATATTAATTAATTATTGAATGCAATGGTGGATTTGCTGAACTACTGGGCGCTTTGTTGTGCGACAGGGGGTTAATTCTGATGACTTGGCTTGATTACTGGAAAGGGATTCCATGCTATTGCTTGTGTGTGCTATGGGATGTGATCAATGTTTGCTTGTTTCAATTTCCGCCTTGTTCTTTTTTTTTTTTTTTTTTTTGTCACAACCTGTTTTTGGTCAGAAGAAAGGAGACGATAGGTAGGATACCTAGGATAAGATAGGAGGTGCATGTATCTTGTTCTCTTACACCGCATCGGATTAGGATGAACACCTACAGACAGGAAAGGCTCGCTTCCTGTCAATTGATTGTCCGCTTGCTTCAGGTCTGGGTGGGTCCGGGTTCGGGCTCAATGCTACGGGTACCTGGGGCCAAAGTACCTCGACTGACGTATCTACCTCGTACGAGAGAGTCTTGGCTCCATCCTGACCTCCATTTCACATTTCAGCGTGGCATGGCCCATTGCTTCTGCGTGGGCGTAGGGGCGTGTGCACCCAAGCGGGGCGCTCATCATCTCCTGGAGGGCTGAGGGCGTGCACACACTCCCCCAAGTCTCTTCTAGCCCCCCTGTCTCTGTCTCCAAGTGGTGCCCTGTGTCTTGCGCCCTGGCTGTCCTGGCTGGGCTGCTTCACCTCAGATTACCTTTTGGCTAGGACCTGGAGCTGGGCTGGAGGCACAAACCAAACACCAGAGTGTTCTGGGCCAGGAATATTAAAAGGGCAGCGACCTCCCTCTTCCCCACGGCTATCATTATCACTCACCATCGACTCAATAAGAATCTACCAAGGCATTTACTCTTCGCCTCTAGCTCTCACACCAACAGTTGAGCACTCACAACAACTACTACCTACTACTACTATTACTTGATCGATACACTCGACTCAATACTCAACCACCAAACAACATCTACATATAGAACTGAGCTCTCTGTCCTCGGTTCTTACTACTACAACAACTACTCGAAGCTACATCTTCAACTACTACAATCAACATGCCTGCTCAACGACCTTCGCAGCTTCCTCCCTGCCCCGGC
>JAADJG010000823.1:0-13704 GCA_012932025.1 Fusarium austroafricanum | reverse complement strand
GTAATTTATATATTTTATTTATATTAGTATATAATTAGTATTTAATAGTCAGGACTATAAATTCAGTAACTTATCTAAATATAATAGTTGCAGTTCTATTACTCTAATTCTATGCATGCTCCGTTGATGATGCAACTCGGTGGCTATAGAGCCTAGGGTTGAAAGGTTACGTGCTGGTTGACTAATATGGACATGTAGCGCTACCGCAATCGTAGAATGGTCACAGAGGATACAAGGCCGACAGTGAAGTCTCTTCTTGTCTTGCTGTGTCCAGACCTTGAGCCGAGATGCCTCCTGTTCAGTGGTCAGATAGCTCAACCGTCTATTACGCCAGACCCGGATGCCCTCACCACGACAAGAGGCCTTCACAGTACTGAATTCGGCGTGACGCCCACTGGATAGGGACTTGTTTCTCACAATCGATCAAGCCTTATGTCGCCTATGCATACTGACAACCTAGAGTTTCTGTGTCTGACATACTGCTCTATTGATGTCTATGATCTTGTAAGACTTTTACTTAATGGCTTGGGCAGTTGGAGGTTAACCTATAGCCATCTGGATTTAAGTATTTTTAATTATATCTTCTATGACACTGTTTTTAAAGAGGCTGAAATACAAATAAATGAATTTATAATATTCTGCTCTTTGGGCAAAGTTGGTAAGCATTTAAGCATGCCCAAGCCGCCAGAGAGCAAGAGCCTTGTCTAAAGTGATAAATACAGACGTCAGAAGTTTGAGCCAGTTAAACATTGTCAAGTAAATTATTCCTATTTCAGAAGAGGCAGTGCAAGGCTGGACAAAGGAGAATTTGGCCCCTGGATACCGATAAGAACACATTGTTTGACATTACAAGTGTTACAGTAACCCCAACCCCAACCAACCCCGCCCCAGCTGCCTGACTTCAAGCTTTTATCTGAAGAGGTAGGCTATTTAGTATAAATGGCCCAAAGGCAGTCTTGATTCTCTCTAACATTAATTCAACTAGTTTAGGTTCGGGAATATTAATTCACACAGTCGCGAAAGATTATCACTGGATTTGGCATGTGTGCCATTGTACGTGTCTCCGAGGTCAAGACCGTCATCCAGCTTCAAGATTTAGGCATTGTATATTCTGTTTTTTTTTAGCACAACTGGAGATATTTATGGAAGTGAGTGCATTGTTACTCATGCTTTTTCTTGAGTCTTTTATTTTATCCTACCACTATGGCGCATTATTCACCCCCAATAAGTCTCAGTGGTATTACGGAAGTATGGATCGAGGGAGGGCAGTTAAGATAGCGATCTTCATAGCTCCATATCGCTAACGAGAAAACCACATTATACTTTAAAGAAGAAAGAGAGGTTAGTAAATCACTCAGTTATAATGCGTGAGAAGCTAGACCTGGAAAAGTCCCCGCGACGGTTCCTTAGGTAGAAAAATTGTATTTGGAGAAATATTATAACGGGTTAAACACAAGGTCCAAACAATCTAAGAAAGCCAAGAGGTTGTTTCTCTAAGTTCAAATCTCAATTAGTTCTGGGCAATTAAAAAACATACAAATTCTTTTTCTTAAAGTGCAGCTGTGTTAGGTTTTAATCAGCAAAGCCCTTAAAGTGTATAGAATTGGTGCACTGCAATATTAGTTGCAGAAATCGCCCTACTTTCAACCCGTATATGCGACTGGATCATCCCTGTGCACTGCCATTGGTAAGATTCCCACCGCCCTGCACCTGTGGCCGCATAGATAGCAGGGGCCTGCCAATCAGAGGTAAGAAGTGCCATAGCCCACTGGTGCCTAATATGCCAGAAGCAATACAAGGCATACGAGGCAGCCAAGGCAGTTTCAAGTTAGTCGGCAAACAAATTCATTCTGAAGCTTCCTTCTGCATATTTCTGCTTTTTGCATTCACTCTTTGTCTTCTCGAGTACAGCATACATTCACCTCCTTATTGCCTTTGCACACTACTAGAAATACAAGAATCCACAAGATATCTCAAACCACTACCATGTCAGGTGACAACGGTGGAGTGGCAACTCAGGCAGACATTCTGGGGGTTCCTGGAGCAGCGTTAAACACTGTCGGCTTCGCACAAGGAATGCTTCGCGCCGTCTCCGCTGATAATGCCAATCCTAATGCCGTCATACAAGTTCAAGCAATTGGGTCCTGCTTTCAATCCAACGGTCCCTGGGCAGCTAAGATTCCAGATCTTCTATCCAGAACCTCCAATGTTAGGCTTGAGAGGCTTTCCGCCTGGATTGGATGGGTAAAAGACGATACTCCGTCTTTTATGAGCCAGACTTCGGGCGGTCGAACTGCGGCACTACTATGCTGTGCCCTTGGTAGCCTTTACTCTCAAGGACGTTGCGGATTATTACTCTACGAACTTGCTCGAGATATCCTACCTCCAGATCGACAGGTGTCCTCGCCAACTCAGTTAGGCAACGTTTGCATGCTATTAGAACGCAAATTGGCTTGCCTAGGTTTCGGAAACCATCTAGCCCTTCAAGTAACTCGGCTGAGGCAATGCTTCTTTGAAGCTGGTTTGGAGGTGCCGAGAGACTTGGCCGACACTCCAACAGAGGAGGATCTTAACATTTTTTTACGCGAGATTTGTAATGCTCTTCGAGACGAGAGCATGGTTCTTCAAGTGACAGGAACGAGATGTTCAGGAACACTATTGGCTTTAACACTCGCAATATGCCCTGAAGATGTTTCAGTGCGGATCAATGGGGAGGTCCTCATTAGTGGGATCCGGGACAACATTATATTCTCAGTCACTACCGAACATGGCCCTGGTACACATATTTGTCTCGAGACCAAGCTAAAACTTCAAAAGGCTGGGTTCCGGAAATCTCATATCATCGCGGACGGCCAACACGAGTACAATACACAGCTTTCCTTTGCATGCGACGGTATCTTGTCGAGTCAGCTGGATCTTGCCCTTGCAATGGTTGGCGTCGGCTTATCCCAGCATCTAAAGCTTGCTATAGCAAACCTTATAGCATCTTTGGCAATAAAGTCTACCAGGTCTGACTTTCGGGGTGAAAAATGCGGCCCCACGTACCTCGCAGAAGCTCTCCCTGCCCAAGGATTAAGGGTCATTTTAGGGCCCACATACCAAGAACTTACTCCACAGCGCCTAGAGAAAGTGCTTTGCCATCCTTCCGATACGTTGCAAAGCCCAAAAGAAGCGTTCCATGGACTCCAGGATACGATCCGAGCAGCTCTGCCTCTCAAACAGTGTACGTGCGGTATATGCGATCATGAAGCGCCATGGAATTCGGCGAGTCATCCGAAGGCCAATACAAGAGCCTTTGTGAAATGGATGTCTTGCCCAGTCTCTCGTCTTTGGAGACATGTAGCCCAGATTGCACAAGCATCGCTACTATTTCTCTTCTTACAACACACTCCTAACACCTCAATGAGGTACCAGACTGAAGAGGGCACCTACCCGAGGTACATGCTTGTTCTCTGGTCACGTTTCGTTGGGCCTCCTGATTACCACTCTGTATATTCGAGTTCGTTACATGAGGATATCATTCAGCTTATTGGCAAGGCAACGAGGAATTATTCCGAACCAATGCTTCAAATAATATGCAACAGTTTAGGTGCTTCTACCATTTACCCTACCACTCTTGAGGTCCCCTCAATGTCCAGTCCATGGGCTGTGCAATATGAAGTAGTTGATGGAAGGCTGCATTACCAATCCGACTACTACGACTTCATCGCTGCAGCGAAGCCAGGCAACAATGCATCGAAGGCTTTTGATAGACGAAGAGCAAAAGGATCTATGGTCAAGGGTACGATAACCGTTCCATCAGGACTCGGAGAACATAGCAGCCTTGTTATGACGTTGCGCCCAGCCTTTACGGAAAAACACCAGGCGCTTCTTCTCCGATGCCATATCAAGCAAGGCAACAAAACCATAGACGTGAACTTTGTGGATATTCACTTGGGACTAATGACTCTCGATCCGGCTGACGGTTGCGATCACGACCTTTCAACACCACTCACTCCAACAGACGACAGCGTGGATGTCAAAGCAACTTCTGTAATCGAGCCAATACCTTCTGGCAAATCCTCGATTGGAGTCACTTTGACGCATCGGAATGAAGAATCACAGTTTCTCTGCTGTTCTGGAACCATCCGCCAACTTTACCAAGGCAACTGCTGTTTACCATGTGCTGTTTCGCAGGCTGTGCGAGATGACTGTAAAGTAGTTATTGGTGGATCGCCTAGCATCTACCGTGTTGTTAATTGATTGTGAAGTGGAGGAATAAGTGTTATTTATTGAGAAATAGAAGTCAAGGGTTTGATTACAGCTACCCCCTCTTTGTTTTAACGTTAGGTTTTGACGCAAGCTTGACATTCTTTAAGCCTCTTCTAGAGGTACATTTACAGACAAAATCAGGCAGAGAAACAGAAGTCACTTAATGCCATCGCTGTAATGACAGACTAATTAAGGCTCAGTGGGATGTAGCTTTAATGAATCGGAATTTAGCGGTAAGGATCAACTAGATAGTTAATAGCAATTACCAAGTGTTTCCCATCAACCTTAAGCTAAGCTTCTTCACCATTCTAATGAAGCAGACAGGGATAGGAATTCTTGGGTTTAAAACTGCGTTGGCGTCATATTGCAATGCGTTATATGTGTAGAGCAAGTCAGACGATGTTATAGCAACGATGTCTTTGGGAAGGCCAATGAGTCGCCATTGCCAGAATTTACCTCTACTATGTCATCAATAGAAGCGCCCCTTCTCGTCCCTCATCCAGGAGACGAGCAGAGTCTTTGTGTACACTATAGAAACACAGAAGTGGATGGACAACCCCATGGATGTTCAGATACTTGGAGCGTATACCTTGGTGAGCTCTTTTCGATGATAAACACAACAAATTGATCGCTTTGCCTGGCTACCACGAGACTTATTTCTTCAGTTCTGATACAGGATGCTCTCGACCCCTGTTCTCTTATGCTTCTCGAAATTGGGGGATCCACGCCAAGACAGCAGGTGAAGTCTCAATGCCCGGAAATTCTGCAGTTTAAATACTACTCTAATCTATACTAACCGCACTTGGACTTTCTCGACCTTTTCAAAAAGCTCTGGAAATTTATACTTGGCGTCATTATCCTCCATAGCATAGTTGGTGAAAGCGAGACCAGTGCGTTTAAATGTTGAGTCTACACCCTCGACTCGTTCTACACTCATCGCCATACTGCGTCCATTAGAAAAGATGCCAAGATATAAGAGTAAAACTGTATCTTCTTGAAATTCCTCCGTCCTATAGCCATCAGGGGCAAAAATTGCTGAGATTGGGGAATCCGGACCATTAGAAAGAACATAAATCGAAAGGCGGCCAGGAACTATTAGATCGGTTCGCTTTTGTAACAAGAAAGTTTTCATTCTGCCAGAGCCTTCAACATAACCATCTTTGACCATGCCGAACGGGTCCAAGCCAGCAGGTCTCACTACCGCATCAACTATATCAAAGTCGTGATTGAATTGAATACGGTAGTTATTGATTAGATACTGTACGCCAAACTTGGCAGCTGCCCAGGACCAAGATGGAGCAACGTAATCCGTTGGTGAAATGACCGGCGAGATAGCTTTATCTCTATCCCAAGGGGCAACATACCAAGTTAGTCCCCTAGGTAAGTCATGAGACCAAATACCCGCAAGATAGCTGGAGGCCTGAACACTAGATGCTAGACCAGAAAGTGCCGGGAGCCTGTCCGTTATTTTGGTTAGACCCAGACTAGAATAAGTAGTGGCCAATATTGTCCAGTGTTTAAGGAAATCAGAGCCACTCCAAAGGAGTTTCATCTGAGACTTTGAGATCATATTAATCTCTCTGTAATCCCAGCCAATTGAAAAGTGAAAATTTTCAAATCGAGTATTTGCGAAGCACTCCAAGTATTGTACTTTAGTGCCGAAGTAGAGTACGCGTGTCGAAAGAAGTCTTTCTTGCAAAACCCAGGCCCGTGTAGATAGAGGTGCGTTTTCTTCCGGGACCAAAGTCATTGTATTTTCAGCTATACCCTGGTACCAGAATATGAGTTTATCTGAGATGTCCCCACATGATATTGGAAGAGTAACTTCGCAGATATGGGGTCGAGGATGCAGAAACCCAGAGTCGCAACCGGACGCCGCTGGCCCGGCAACCGTAACGAACGAGTTCCTGTAGATTCTTTGCATTTCTGTGCATTGTATTTCCCAGTCTTGTTTCGAGTCTTGGATAATGCAAAGAGAATCGATCCAAAGATATCGAAGACCTAGGGCTCGTGTAGCGGCAACGGCGTCCTGAAACGTTTTCGGAAGGCTATTATATAGGATTCTGTTTTGAAATTCATCGTAGTTTCCTTTTAACAGCTTCAACGGTTGTGACTTTCCCCAGCAATGGCTCAAGGTCACATACGGGGCGCGATTGTTGGGGTTAGCTATTAGGCACAGGTCAAGATTTGAGCCACACAAAGGCGACTGGAGATCCAAAATCCGCGAAGGCATTGTTGCGGGAGCCGCATTTTGACACTCTTTATGGTTATCAAGACAATTTTGAAGCCACCCTTTGGCCAATTCCATGTCGGCCATTGGTTCACTCCGCCTGCCAAAAACATTCCATTTGTGCAGAGCAATGCTGTCTTGAGTATTGATAGTCAGCAACTTGGAGTTAGTCTTTAGCATTCTATTTAGGGACGCACCAGGTCTAGATGAGACTTCAATAAAAGGATACACCTCATCAATAGGGTCCTCCTCGTCGTGATGGAAACGTAGGTACATGATTCTGTGGAGGCCTTCAACCTGTGGTGAACAGTCGCTTCTGCATCTCCTAACAGGCTCAACGAAAAACCCAGAGTCGTCAAAAATGCGTCCTCTTGAAACCTCTTCTGTTGAATTGTGGTAGTCGGAGTTTCCGTCGCCTCCGTGCGTGGTCGGTTCTTTGTCCAGCTGTTGCTGATATTGTTCCGCCTCGATGATTGAGCACGAAAGATGCCATGCATTAAATTCGAGAACAGCTGTTCTCAACAGTGCGCAAAGTTGACATCCGTTCTTTGCAGATAAGTCCAGTTCCCAGAAGCTGCGATAATGCTGTGCTCTGTCGGACCAGCCCGGATCGTAAAAGGGCAATGCAGAGCACTTATCGCATTTTTGGTATTCAAAGGCCATAGCTCAGGGGGGAGGAGTAGCAGTATAAATAAGGAGAAATATAGGTATTGCAAAATAAAATAGAAACTTTCAGAATTTATCAGTAAAGGTTGTCAATGGTATTATGGTCCTAAATATTAACCTCTAGTTTTAATTAGAGGCCTCTTTAGCTAAAGTGCTAGGCAGCAGCCCACATATGGAGACACGAAGGAGGGGTTTTATGTAGCTCAGGTCGTGACGTGGCCGCCAGCCAGGTGGCGTCGAACTGGAAGATTTGTGAGACTTGAAACCCAATCAAAGTCGAGATTCCCGCGCTCAGGCTTCGTGTTAAATTTCCTTGTCGTTCAGGCTGAGATACTCCGATTGTACTGCTCTAGGGGTGAGCAGAACCGATGCAGGCTGATGGGGGGCTGAGTTGGAGCTGAGGGAACTGATAAAGACGCTATAAAAGCGGCAGTCCGTGGAGGTCACGTGTCGCTTGAGTTTTGTCTCATAATACCAAGTCCCCGTCGCCAGATATTATGCCCACCGAGCTAGTAGTAAGTACGCTTTGGTGGGCAAAAGAAAATAGGGGCCCTGAACATTGATAAACATATCCTCTTGCATCTGAGAGATAGTTTGAGTCTCTTATGTCTGGGTGAGTATCGTCTAGTATTGCATCCGTAAAATCCTTAAAATGACAAGGCCCAGCTTGCCGCCACCAAATCATATTACAATCCACCTAAACTATCCATCCCACCTGTTTAACTCACCCATACTCTCCATTAGACTGTCTTTACTTGTCTTTGGTATACGTCTGAGAGTAGAAATCCTTAAAATCGAAGTTGTTTACCACTCCAGCCGCCGCAAGGCTATACTTGTCCGCAGAAATGTTGTCGATATCTTGCTCAATGGTAATCTCTTCTGCATTAATAAAGCCTGTCAAGGTAAGACTGTGATCAGTAGCCTTGACGTTGTAAATCCTTTGTCCTGTGCGCTCAAATGTGACAGCCTTAAGCGCTTTTTGCGTTATTTCTTCAAAGGCGTTAATTGTCTCTTTGTGTCGTTTTATATCGCGAAGCAACAGCTCTTTATCTTCACCATCTTTATCAGTACTCTTATGGTCTTGAGACTACGATTAGGTTTAGACTAACGTATTGCTAGTGGTAAGCGTAACTTCGAGCGTTCTGATGCATTGGTTCACCTGATCTTTCATGATCTTTATTCTGTTCTGCTTAAGCAAGCGGATTTTGACTGTATCAATAAACGATGACCCTCCATCAGTCGAGTGCCTTGTCTAGTGATCAATAGAGCTCTTGAACTCGGTGCATGCCTCTTGGCAATTATTGAAGGTTGCTTGGATCTCAGGGCCAAGGTCGTTGAAGTCATCTGCCCGCTCATCTATGACAGATTTGAGCTTATTTAAAGCGGGCGCGAGAAGTGAAAGATCATTTTTAATGGCCTTTACAGATTCAGGGGCGTTCCGAATGTTGTCGATGGTGCTGGCCAGAAGTCCAACACCTTGAATGACACTGACGATAGAAGCAATGAGACCAACAGGCTCTGCCATCTTGACGTGGCAATAGTGACAATGTGGTAGTATAATGCTTCTGAGGCCTTGCCAAGTTTGGCGTATGGGCTTCTTTGGCATGGACGTTGCTTATTATAACTGATTTTTAGCTCTTGGTTGCGAGTATGAGTATCAGGATGAGGCTCCGCGCAGTAATTATCAACAAAGAAGCTTGAATCAGGCTCCGAGGTTGGTGGCGTATTGGGAGGCCTCAATCAATAGCGTCCCTGCAATCAGCAAATGAAGTGCCCGCAGCCGGCAGTTAAGTAACTTGTTTGAAAGCCTAGACAGTAGTATCCTTGCTCATCAAGTCCTAGATGCATCGGTGGCTGGCTGAGAAGACCAGCTGATGTCAAAAAGTAAGAAATGTCTAGTTGCCTCAAATTCCATAACCCCGCATCAAATAGATCTTCAGAGTGGCTCTTCTGTGCAGAGTCACAGAGAGCAAGTTTCGTCTGTTTATAGTCATGATGGCAAACCGACAGGAGATTCACAATGTTTCTACCACGAATGGGGCAGTCTGTCTGGCTGGAAATTTCCAGAATGTGAATATTGGGGGTTCTATACAAGGTGAGAGTCACAAGTTAACTTGCCCAGCCTCTATCATTAACGCACCATGCATAGCGACGTTCGCAGATAAAGTCAAGAAATGTCGTGATGATCTTTTTATCACCCATCAGGAGAGTTACAAAGCAACCCTCGCAAATTTAAAAGGGAAAAGAACACCAGGTACCTGTGAATGGATCCTAGCAAACCCTCACTACCAAAACTGGCTCGCCAATCAGTCGACACTTTTGTGGATATCAGGTGGTCCTGGCAGAGGAAAGACAGTCATATCACCTTTCCTTACTGAAGAATTAGAAAATATTTGTCGAAAGACAAACTCCCGACTCTTATTCTACTTTTGCCGTTTCCAGGATGATTCATATAACAAACCTATCA
Source organism: Fusarium austroafricanum (assembly GCA_012932025.1). Classification (NCBI taxonomy): domain Eukaryota; kingdom Fungi; phylum Ascomycota; class Sordariomycetes; order Hypocreales; family Nectriaceae; genus Fusarium; species Fusarium austroafricanum. Next base: position 4,090 of record JAADJG010000823.1, on the reverse strand, counting down.
ATGTACTGCGAAATCTGGCGTACCAACTTCTCGACTCTGTGCTTACCGTCGAAGGGCCATCTATTCAAAAGGTTCTGCAGTATTTCGGAACCCCTGAAAAGACAAAACAAGCTCTAGAAAGCTTTAAGTGCTTATAGATTATTTTCGAACTTCTACTATCGCAGCCCAGTCTTCCTCCGATCTACTGTATTCTTGATGGAGTCGACGAGTGTCACCAATCCCAACTTCTGATAAAGCGCTTTTACGATTATTGTGCCTTACGTTCACATCCTAGCGATGATGTCAAACTCAGGATGTTGATCGTCGGGTGAGATATTGATTGGCTGAATGAGTTTCAGGGTATCAAGCTTGACCCGGACAACGACACAAGTGTCAGTCATGACGTCCAAAGGTTCATCAAGTCCAGTCTCGATCCATTGGAGACAATACCCGGATTCCCGGATGTTCGTCATCAGATCGAGTGTAATTTGCTGAAAGGCGCAGAAGGAACCTTTCTCTGGGTCAGTTTCGTCATTCACGAGCTCTGCCGTGATTCCCATAGAAAGACGTCCCTCCAGATAGAGCAAGACTCTGATTCCATGCCAAAAGGGCTGTATCCTATCTTTGCCAGAATGCTCAAACACATTGACCCAAGACACATTGAAACAAGCGCAACCATCCTCAAATGAGGCCAGAGATGGTGAAGACACAACACCCTTGATGCAGGCAACGTTTCAGACGTCGTTCGAGATGTTGCAGCTTTTGCTTGATCATGGAGCTGATATTCATGCCAGAGGGGGCTTTGGTGAAACAGCCTTGCTGTTCGCAGCAAAGATAGGTAACTTCAAGGCTATGGACGTTCTGCTTGACTGTGGCTCTGATGTTCATGCCAAAGACGAATTGGGTCGAACGGCTTTACATTTATTGAGCTTAGAAGACATAAATGGCAGGAGTACATTTCAACATCTGCTTAAACTCGGTGCTGATGTTGATACAGTGGACTCCGAGGGACTACTCTGCTGATGAAAATAACGTATCTACCCCTCACGGAAGGTTACAACGAAATGATGCGAATCCTCCTTGATTCAGGTGCCGACCCCAATCGAGAGAATTATTGGGGCACGACTGAATTTAGCTGGGCAATTCTAAAGAGGCGACTAGCTTCCAGAAACAAAGAAATTAAACTTCTAGAGGCAAGGGTGTCGTTATTGCTAGATCATAGTACTGATGTCAATTTTAGCGGGCGTACGTGGGGATCCAAGGGTGAAAAGGCAGATGGACCACCACTTATCTATGCAGCAAAGGTGGGCTGGGAGTGGGCAGTCAAGGTGTTGCTGGAGCGTGGTGCTGATTGTAACGCCACAGGCTCTCCAGTCAACCACGGCCCTCTCGTTCCCCCGATAGAGAGAGCTATTTGCAATTGGAGAGCTCGTCTCAGAGGAGAATCGGCTTTGATATATGCAGCTCGTCAAGGGTCGTGTTCGATAGTTCGGCTCTTACTTCTTCATGGGGCCGATACAAGGGCGAAAGACGAGTCCGGAAAGACAGCCTTGATGCTGGCAATGGAAGAAGGGTTCGAAGATATTCAGGACCTACTGCGTAATCCGGAGAAGTTGTCTTCGACAGTGTAGCGTATTTTTGTCCTAGTAAAAATGCATAACTTAACTAGCTAAAGCCAAACCCTAAGTAATTAGAGATTTATAAAATGTAGAAGGAAATACTTAGTAATGGCCTTACATGGTTTCTTGTTCTTGCTCCTATTCTACTCAAGACGTTACGCTGAGCTAATTAGTCAATCCCTTTTATTATTGCCTAAATACCAAATATATTTACACTCACGAATTTCTCTAATAGGGTTTTCAAGCGTCCCGTACTAACTCGAAAGGCGAGCCACGTGGTAGTAGTAAGTTAGTTTTATAATGTTTCTATTCCGTGCGCTCGATTAAATTGAAACAAGCACAGATTAACGTACAGAAATAAGCTTCAGCCGCATTGATCATCCGGAAATCATCGATCAATGCATACCATTATAAAGTTTGGCCCAGTTATATAATTATAACGATGCATCGCCGACATGCATTATAGTTGTATTCGTTACTCATGTTGTACAACCTTCCTCTTCCATGGATAGACATTCCGTTCTTTCTTTTTCTTCCTTTTCAATTCTTCCATTCGTTCTAGATAGCCCTTTCTCCCAGACTACCATGTCGCAAAAGGCTCCGAGTATGACGCTGTCCAATAGGGGCGTCGCCCAGAAGAGACGCAACTCCCACCTCAAGGGCCTACTGCTACTGTTTGCACGTTCAAATCTTCCATTCAAGTACAAGTAGCCAGTTATTAACTGTTACCAGGCAATCAACCTGGTGTACTTCGCTCACGCAGCCAATATCGTCGGAGCCGGATCCTTAACCAGGGACATTGCCGCTGCTGTCGGTGACACCCGCGATTCAGTCTGGTACACTCAAGTCGTCGTAATCTTTACAACAGTCCTCGGCATTCCCGTCAGCCAGGCGGCTGATCTTTGGGGCCGCAAAGTCTTCCTCGTTGTCCTGACAACTTTTGGCTTCGTCGGTTCTATCGTCATCGCCCACGCTCACAGCTCCAGCACTGCGATCGCCGGTTTCGCCATCGTGGGTATATCGTACGGCGCTCAACCCTTGCTTCATACTATCCTTTCAGAGGTAGTTGCGAGAAAATGGCGCCCCTGGGCTCAGGGAAGTGTGCACATTGCTGCTGCACTTGGGGCCATCGTTGGACTGCTTGTTGGCGGCGCGGTGACGAGGAATGAGAACTATGGCGGCTTTCGTACCTATTGGTACATGGTAGCTGGTATATATGTGTTTGCGACAGTTTCTTGTCATCTTCTTTACAACCCTCCCCCAAGAACTCTACAACTTGGGCTTAGCATACCTGAGAAGCTGGGCTGTCTGGATTTGATGGGGTATGCCATCATTACCCCTGCCCTTGTCCTCTTCTGCATGTCCATGGCATGGCTCCAGAACCCATATCCATGGGCCGACGGTCACGTCCTCGTCACCTTTATCGTCGGACTTTTTCTTGTATTGGCTCTCATTGCCTACGAGACGCTGATAAAGAAGGATGGCATGTTTCACCACCATCTCTTCCAGCACCGGAACTTCGCCTTGGCGCTAGGCTGCATTTTCATCGAGGGCATTGTGTTTCTCTGCGCCAACAACTATTTCTCATTCCAGGTCAGCATTTTCTTCTCCAAGGACAGTTTTATCACAGGAGCGCACTACACCATCGCATTTATAGCCCTTGCAGTATCTTCGATAATTGGGGGCCTATGGTGTTCCAGGAACAAGTCTGTACGCTTACCGACGATAGTATCCTTTTCCTTCTTCATGATCTTCAACATCCTTATGGCCACTGTCTCAAAATCCACAACTGAGGCCCAAATCTGGGCATTTCCCATTTTTCTAGGTTTTGGGCTGGGTATTTGTCTTCCAGCGCTGGTCACAGCGGCTCATTTTGCAGCGCCACCAGAACTGATCGCAATCTCTTCCGGCCTGATGATCTCGGCAAGAAGCTTGGGTGGTTCTGTTGGGATTGCAGTGTTCAATGCCATTTTCTCGCACCAGTTTTCTTCCAACTTGGCGCCCAAGATAGCTGACGCCGTTTTGCCGCTTGGTTTCCCCGAGAAGGAGTTACGCCAACTTATCCCTGCCCTCGTTCATAATAATGAGACGGCGCTCCATGAGATCCACGGGGTTTCTCCAGAGATTATCAAGGCTGGAGTTGATGGTCTTCTCGAAGCGAACAGAGTGGGCTTTAGAGGCGTTTGGTTGATGACCGCTTGCCTGTCCCTTGTTGGCGTCCTGGGTGAGTAACTGTAACAAGCATGGTAAAAGCCGATACTGACCCTTTGGATGTAGCTGCAATCTTTCTATATGATCCAACTAACAATTTCACCTCGCAAGTCGATGCGCCTATTGTCTTAGATACGGAAGGTTCAGAGAATGAAGTTAAGGTTTAGTTTTTTTTCTTTTTTCCTTTTTTCTTTTTTACACCTTTAATAAATACCATACCTAATAAATACTATACCCAATAAATACTATACCTAAAAATTACTATACCTAAAAAATACCAT
>JAADJG010000819.1:0-30696 GCA_012932025.1 Fusarium austroafricanum | reverse complement strand
CTTGTATCTCCAATGGTAGCGGCTCTGGTTCTGGCTCTGGATCAGCTAGCAAAGCCTCTACTGCTCTTGCTCAGCCTTCTGCTACTAAAACTGCTAATAAGGGTGCTGCCCAGCCCTCCGCCCTCGAATCCGCTGCCGGTATTGAGATCTCTTCTGGAAAGTCGGCTGCTCTTCCCGAGGGTGCTCCCCGCCCTTCTTTTGTCAAAGTCCCTGACTCTGTATCTGATATTCTCTCCGCACCTACGAAGGTCACTTCCTCTGGTGCTGTTAAGAAGCCCTCTGCTCCCGCTACCAAGATTTTTCCTGGAGATTCCTATGCCCTCCCCAAGGATGCTCCTCGTCCTTCCTTCGTCACAGTCCCCGACTCTGTGTCTGATATTCTCTCTCCGCCTACTAATGCTGTTGAGAAGCCCTCTAAAGTCGTCATCAAGCCCTCTGCTCCAGCTACCAAGATCCCTAAGGATGCTCCCCGTCCTTCCTTCGTCACAGTCCCTGACTTTGTGTCTGACATCCTCTCTCCACCTACTGATGCTGTTGAGAAACCCTCCAAAGCCATTCTCAAACCCTCTGCTCCCGCTACCAAGATCCCTAAGGATGCTCCCCGCCCTTCTTTCGTCACGGTCCCTGACTCCGTATCTGATGTTCTCTCCGCACCTACTGAGACCAGTTCCTCTGTCTGTGAGGAGCCTTCCTCTGTTGTGATCAAGCCTTCTGTCCCTGATGCTCCAAAGGCTGGAGAGACTGATGCCCCTGCGGACTGTGATGAGGGAGCCTCAGTTACGACTCAGGCTCCCCTAGAAACAACACCCGCTAAATCTAAGCCTACCAATGGTGAAGAGGACTGTGATGGAGAAGAAGCCGGTAATGCACCTGTTACTACGAACGCTCCCGTTGAGACCATCCCAACTAAGCCCCGGCCGACAGGCGGTGAGCAAGACTGCGACGAGGAAAAGCCCGGCAACAAGACTGATGCCCCTCTTGAGAACATTCCCAGCAACACTGGAGGCGAAGAGGACTGCGGCGAGAAAGAGGCCCCTGTTGCTACTCAGACCCCCGACGCACCCGTAGACTGTGATAAAGAGGATTCAGACAACACTCCCGCTGAGAATATCCCTGCCAAGCCCAAGGTTACCGATATTGTGGAAGACTGCAATGAGGAAGAGTCCAACAACGCCCCTGTTACCACTCAGGTACCTCCCAAGGCCCCCAAGCCTTCTGGTCACCGCACTCGCACTCGAACCCGTTACCATACTCGCCGTCCTAGCTACCCCTTGTCCAACAGCAATGAGTGTGTAGCCACGACCGTCACCCAGACGGTCTATGTGACTGCTACTGCTGTTCCTGGTTACTAAACGGTTGGTGCGAGCTTTCTGATTAGAGAGAAGAACATGGGGTCGGCCTATCTACTTCTATCCTTGTTGAATACCTTCTTGTATATAATACATTTATCCTGAACAGCTCCCATCTTGATGTATCAATGATATATGCGGAACTTGAGCCTATTATTTTTTATTTTTTACTTTGGGCTACTTGTCTGTCCATATGAAAAGTGATATTGAGTTGTGTTCGACTTTGGAGTAGAATGAGAGTAAAGTGGGGCAAAGTTCAGATGGAGATATACTCCCATTCATCTCTCCCTACCGCTGTTCAAGATTCTGAGGTCGAAAGAAGTCTCCCAGGTTATTCAATGGAAGTTTCCACGCTATGAGAAGATTTGATATCTGTCTTCAAATTCTAATGGTTGATGCCGTCATATTTTTACCGACGATGGCCCAGTTGAATAAGATAATAGAATTGCCACCGCAAATATTGAGGAAAACACAGTTCAAAATTTTCATTCCAGGCAAAAACGTTTCGCTTATTTTCTGACACTAATAAATCCACGCATTTTCACCGTTTCACGTATCATCAGCAGTTTAACCCACTATTGAAACTGACTTCTGGTATCATCTCGGCGGTTTTTCTTGGAACCGGAAGTGGATATCGGTTGGCGCGGCAGGCGTCATAGGGGCCTTTAGTACAAATCTTTCTTTCAACCTCGCTTCTTCGAGAACCTCCTCAGCTATAAAACTTCTTCTCGCTCAATCAAGTTCATTACTCTCACAGCTCATCTCTAATTGATAGTTCGAGATCTTGTTTATCAGGTCCAGGCGAAAATATCGCCGTAGTTCGCGTCATGGTAAGGGCAGTAGACCGTGGTGTTAACGACACCATTGTGAGAGACGAGGAAACACCATTGCTGGGGTCTTCACTTGTGAGACCTCAGAAGAGGACCTGGAAGAGTCATTTAGAACATGATCTGTCTTGTTCGTGGACAGATGCGGTCTTACTCGCCTGCTATGTCGTGACTGGACTCTTAGACAGCTCGTCTATCCAAGTCTGGGGAACATTCGTGTCTATGCAGACAGGTTAGTAACTAGAAACAACCTGTATGGATCAGATAGTAGCTAATGCGTGTCAGGAAACACTGTATATGTTGGTCTCGGCCTCGCAAGTTTCGCGACATCAACTCCAGGTCCTCGTCTGTACAAATCCGCCCTTTCCATCGCATCATTTTGTCTTGGTTCTTTTCTCTTTGCTCGCTTCCACCGTCTTGTCTCCCCCAGGCGCCGATGGGTTCTCTGCGCATCCTTCACTGCCCAGGCCCTTCTCACCAGCGCAGCTGCATTCATCGTCACATTATGTCCACCTGGCCCAAACACAGATAGCCTCGCTTGGAATGTACTCGTGCCAATTGCGCTCATGGCTTTCCAGAGTTGTGGACAAGCAGTGGCGAGTCGAGCCTTGAAGCAGAATGCTCTTATCAGCTTGGTTCTGACAAGTGTGTATTGCGACTTATTCTCGGACAAGGAGCTGTTCGCATTGGAGAACGTATCGAGGAATCAACGAGCTGCCGCACCATTGCTGCTGCTTGTTGGCGTGGTTGCCGGCGGGCTATTTGCGCAGAGTTCGTTAGGCATTGCGGGAGCTCTATGGATGGCCGCAGGGTTGAAGCTGTGCATGGTCATCGCGTGGTTCCTCTGGCATGCAGAGGAGGAAACAGAGGAGAATTAGGTCTGGGTTTACGAAACTAAAAGCAAAATTGATCAGTTATTTCAATTAAACGTCATTGTGCAGGCGCAACGGTCAAGTGACCCGGAATTGAATTGACTGATGCAACATTGGTGACAAACAGACTGGTTGATCAGATCGACATCAGGGATTTCGGGCTTTGGAATCATCATGCCGATAGTCAAGTAGAGAGTGCAGCAGAGGTATAAAATTGATCAGCTGGATACAACGCAGACCCGACGTCGGACATCCCTTTGAAAGACTCACCCATGATAGAATTGGTTCTGCAGATGTGCCATGGGTTGGGTTGCATGGTGTGGACTCAATCCGTGACCTGCTGCTTCTTCGGGATACCTATCTAGGCACTACAACCTCCAATAGGATAACACGGCTTGTTGTGATTTGCGAACAGGAAAATGATCTTCATGTCTAATGAGACTGTCTCCCAAGAGAGCACCCTCCGGGATCGGGCCCCCCCACCGGCCGGGACGGAGCCGAAGAATCTGCCTTTTTGGGAGAGCATCTCGGAGCTGTGGAACAGGTAAAAGGGCCGGGAAGCGAAAAACACAGACTATGAGAAACAGAAACTGAGTGATTGGTGTGTAGAGTCGCATATTAATTATTTATGCCGAAGCAATAAGAAAAAAGTTTTATATAATCGGGCCATTACGGCTAGAAATTGAGAATTGCTCACGCATTGGGCACCTCGTTTTTCATATTCCCTGTCTTTATGCCCCCGCTTGGTTTGGGGTGTCTTTTCACAATTTACGTACCAATGATTGCCGAAGCGGAACCTCCGCCAATTGAGGATTTTTTTCCCCTTTCTCTTTTTAAGATCTTGAACCTTGGTTCAAAATTTTACCTTGTTGGACCATGTGCTCGGATATACGAGTGAAGATCTCTAAGTGGGGATCCAAAAACGAAAAATCCGCGATGAGCGCGGGTAGAGTTACCTGGAGTCCTGGACTGCATTACAATCACAGTTACAGTTACAGTTACAGTTACAGTTGCAGCTACGGGAAGAGGCGCGGGTGTGACCGTTTTGAATGTAAAGAGATTAAACGAGTATCGTGTCGTGTTGCGCCGTGGCGCGTTGCTGACTGAATGGTGAGTTGTTCAAGCAGGGAAATGTCGAGCTTACAGGACAGCACAGCACGGCATCAATGGTTAACTCTTGATGGCAAGCGGCATCAAAATCAAGAGTCAAGAGTCAAACAAGACCCCCACCCTCTTATTCGTGGTGCCACTGCGAGTCATTGGGGCAATCTGAGTGGTGATCTGATCGGCGGGCAGTGGATCCCTCTTTTGCCGAGCGATGCAATGCGAAGAGATTCAGACAGAGAAAGCTGAAGCGAGCGAAGCTTAAGCTTGGGCTTGTACGTACTGTAAAAGACCCAATACTCCCCCGCATTTCCTGTTGGTTCCAAGACATTGGTGTCTTGTGCTCGTGCTTGTACTTCTGTTTGGGTCTGTTTGTACTCTCCTCGTCTGTTATTTCCATGCCGTGCCGTGGAGCAGAAAATAAGCTCAACCTATTGGCACCTTCGTTGACCTTAAACTACCCACTCACTTCGCTCGCGTCAATTCCCTTATTACTTCCTTCCCCATCTCATCTCCTGCTCCTTCCAGGCTGGGGGTCGGGTCTACCTAGGTCTCTGAGATATATAGGTACATATACCCGGTCTTGATCATCCTTGGCGTTTATTTCTCATTTTCATCTTTTCTTTTGTCTGGTTCATATCTTATCCTTGACCAAGCAGTTACTACTCCACCAAAGGCAGCCCTTGGGTCTTCACGGTATCACAAGACAGAAACGGTTGGCCATCCATTCGTCCCTCCTGCCGATCTCGAACCGAAAAACACCGCCATTGTCGTTTTGTCGCATCACGGCCACTGCGAAACCAGAGGCCGGATGTCGAACGACATGGAAAAGGTCCCTATCCCGGTGCCCTTTCCTCCTCCGGCTGCCGTCGACGATGTCGATTCAACTCTCGGAAAAGACGATGTAATTATCCACCTCCACCTCTGCGCAACCCGCGCGCATATCACCAATGTCATACATATCTAACAGCACTTCCAGGGCGTCCATGTCCATTATGGCGACGCCATGAGCCCCCTCGAGAAGGGTCTCCTTTGGAAACAAGACCTGCGCATCATTCCGCTGTCAGCCGCGATCTACTTCCTCTCCTTCCTCGACCGAACGAACATCGGAAACGCCATGATCCTCAACTCATCTTCAAACAACGATATGCAACGCGAGACCAACATGTCCGACCATCAATTCGTCATCTCCCTTATGGTCTTCCTTGTCTCTTACGCCGTCTTCGAAGTCCCAAGCAATATACTCCTAAAGAAATTGCGACCCAGCCGATGGCTCGCCTTTCTCATGTTCTGCTGGGGTGCCATGACGATCCTTACGGCGGCGACGAATAGCTTTGGAAGCGTTACGGCTGTGCGATTCCTGCTGGGTGTTTTTGAGGCTGGATTGTTTCCTGGGCTGGTGTACTACTTGACCTTCTGGTACAAGCATGATGAACGCAGTGTTCGGTAGGTCTTTACATACCCAAGCTTTGCCAGACAGCATGGCGCAACGGTTCAGATACTGACTTCTCAAACCTACAGCGTTGCTTTTATCCTTGCATCTGCCACTCTTGCTGGCGCATTTGGCGGCGCAATCGCCTACGGGATCGGCCACATGAACGGCACCGCTGGCCTGTCCGGCTGGCGCTGGCTCTTCATCATCGAGGGCATCCCGTCTTGCCTTGCCGCATTCTTGGTCCTATTCTTCTTGCCCGATTACCCTGAGCGCGCGAAGTGGTTATCTGAGGCGGAAAAGGATATGGCTATTCATCGGTTGTACTATGAGGGTTCTAAGGAATCGCATCCGACTATGAACTGGGCAGAGGCCAAGGAAACCCTAATGGACTGGCGACTGTACGCTCACTATGCGATTTACTTTGCATCTGGACCTGCATTTGCAAGCTTGAGCTTGTTTGCGCCCTCGATTACCGTCGGGTTGGGGTATTTCGACTTGACGGCACAGCTAATGACTGTTCCTCCGTGGGCTATTGCTTATGGTAAGTCTATCATGATCCGTTAATCTGAGCTTCGTGAAGACTAACTGTGCAAACAGTCTGTCAAGTTTTGGTTGCTTGGTCTGCGGATCACTTTAATGCCCGAGGCGTTCACACAGCCATGACTGCAACCGTCGGTGCCGTTGGGTTCATTGTGTCGGCAGCGCTCCCAGCTGATGCCTACAGAGCCCGCTATGGAGGTTTAATAATGGCAACGGCTGGCTCCTTTTCTTGCATGCCACCTATGCTTGGATGGCTCAGTTCCAACGTGTTCACCACGGCCTCTACGGGTCTTGCCATCGCGCTCAATGTTAGTCTCGGTGGAGGAATTGGACAGATCCCAGGCGTCTGGATCTACCAGACTTCGGAGCGACAAGGTGGGTTTACGACAGGCCACTGGGTTAATGCGGCTTTGCTACTGTTTGTGGCAGTCGTGTCCTTGGGTCTGAGAATGTTTTATGGGAGGAAGAATCGGCAGTTGAAGGAGTATGCGGAGACGCATCAAGTGGCTTATCGATGTTATAAGTTGTAAGAAGCCAAGCATGGACATGTTTAGTTATGAATTATTGAATGAGTTCAAAAGTCAAGTATATTGGTATAGTGTGACTATGAAAGGAAACACAGTGTTGTCGCCTGCTGTGTTTCTGAATTACGGTCGCGGAGATGTCAATATTCCTTCAGACTCTGCCAAATCATGTTTCTCAACAAATGAACAATGAAGAAGGTTCAGGAACTCCGTAGTCCCAAAAGCCAGGGTTTTGAACTCAAACTCACAAGTGCCGAGATCTGGATGGAGTCAAGTTCCGGGACAACATCCAACGAACAGGCATCAGTCCAAGGTTTCTGCAGTAGTCTGGGCACCCCTGGTAAGTTTAGCTGAGACACCTAGACACCATCTTAGTTTGACGCATATGATATCAACGAGGTTACTAGCCGCGTCATGGCCTCAGGACGAAGCCCAGGCAGCGCAAATATGAGGACTTACTGCCGCGTCACGGCGCTTATGAAAACACTAGAGCACATGGCCAAGAGAGGTTTCGGGTATGCCATCGGTGTGTCGACTGACAAACACCATGAATCCCTGGCTATCATGGTCTAGACCTCGCACAGGGTTCCTCACATCTAGGATGCGCTGAGCCATTCAGACCAAGGCCGGAGAAAAAGATAACCGGCATTGTTCATGGAGATTTATTTGCTTTTAAATACGGAGCTTATGTCCCAATTAACAGGTGAGTTATAAGCATCGGAAATGTTGGATCCGAGGAAATCCAATCAAGAGGGAATATGAGCAACCTTGGCTTTTTGGTATATGCAGCCAGGGTCTGAAATAGAGATCCAGACCGGGCCAACATGTAACCCTCAAGCCAAGTCAGCCAAGTAACGTCCAAGTCCAAGTAGCATTGAACAGTAAGCAGCCAGTAGCTCCAAAAGCCTGTTTTGAGGCTGGCTGCATTTGTGTACAGGAAAAGAGAGATAACAATAGCTAGAATGTGTGGTCAACAGCATCAGGTGCCGTATCGTCATGATCAGCATTCAGGGCCAATATTTTCCATTCTTATCAATGAAGCAATAGAAAGGATGAAGCATTGTGATACAAGTGGCTATCCATGACTCGTTGAGAAACGGATCTGCTTGAGAGAGTGAGTGATACGACGGGTATGAAAAGGGAAAGTAGTGTTGTGATATAGTGTTACAGTGTTGTATCTTATGGAGTTGCTTTGGAGGTGGAGGCTGAAGATATCAATTAAACACAGCTCCATAAATAGATGAGGTCCTTAGGTTCTTAATTCAATCAAACCACGAGTAACCCATTTCCTGAGATGGAACGCTCTTTACTTAGAGTAAGCCCGGGCAATCAATGGATTGTTCCGGGCTGGGGAACCTTGAAGTGCCAGGGCTCAAGGCAGTGAGTGAAGCTGCTGTGATTTCATTCCCAGCAGCCAACCCACTGGAACAGCCGCCACCGAGAGCCAAGACAACACTGTGCTTATACGGCAGTCTCATTGGCGGAATTCGTCTTCTGATATCCACTCTCAAAGAGCGTGATGTCGTCACCAGCGTCATAGGGCGGAGATCTTGCTAGAAGCACCATTTACGTACAAACAATAATATCGACAATGCATGGGTTTATCGAATCGTTGTTTGCACCTTCTAGTCATGATAGATGAAAAAGAAACGAGGGATGTAGTTATGAGGTATTAGCCTCTGAGAATGCGCAAATGATAAGGTAAACCGATGATGCCACTAGACAAGCGACAAGCACATGCATGGCACCCTAGTAAAGCATGAGTGATGCCATCATCATCATCATCATTGCCTCGTGGGTGTGCACCTGCGCCTGCACCTGGACCCCTTTCTTACCACTTCCGCCTGGCTGACGGGGCCATGGAAGAAGGAAGACGCTGGCAGATTTGTACCTTTGTAGTTCTGATATGTACCTACAGCGGGTGCAGTTGTGACGATATCGCGGGGACTTCTTGTAATGATTGTCGCTCTGGGTGACTTCATCGTGTCTGTCTACACGCCCACGACTCACGACTGGATCACGACTGGATCACGACTGGAGTTGAGTTTAGTTCACACGTTTTATGTCAATATGAGGCTCTACTCTTAACTCAACCATCTCTTAAAACATCTTCGTTTTATTTTAGTAGTTTTGAACTATTTACACACGACAACTGAGCTGGACTTGTCAACGTCGCAGCCAGTCTCATTGGATACCCCGCTATCACCACTACGAGTACGGGTTGTATTTACCTCGTCGTTTAGCTTTGGCATCGTCATTCACCTCACCTAACCTCACCAATTCTCTCTGTTTCAGCTAGAACCCCAGCTTGGTAATCAGACTGCATCAGAGACTGTTTTCAGGGCCATTGTCTCCGGAGATTCACCTCTCTCATTCATCCAGTGACCTCACTCCCCGGTCTCCCGTCTCTGCGTCTGTCTTTCGCTACCAGTAAACCCCCTGTATTTTCCAGGTTTCCCGCTGGGAACGCCCCCGTCCCCACTCGATCCGCCTGGCGTTGGCCTAGAATCCTGCTAAAATCTGGGCTGCCACGCAAAGTGGGCTGCCCACCTTTTTCCTTCGTCACCTCTCAAATCTCGGTCCTCCCCCATCAAAAAGAAACCAGGCTCTATTACTTGTCACCACAAGACAAGCCCAGTACCGCACCAGCGCAAGGCAGTTTTATCCTAATTTCCTTTTCTTGTTTCTTCCCTCGAGACGACTTCTCTTTTCTTCTTCTCCTTCCTCCCCCATTCGTGTCGCTTTTGACTCAAGCCTACCCACCTGAGCAACCAACCATTCATCTCTTCTCTATTCGGCCACACGACACTCTTACAGCAACAACGCCAGACAAGAATCGCTCCCGCCCGCTAGAGTAGAGCTGCTAAACCCCGCATCGTCCACAGAAGCAGTACGGTCCTGTTTTCCTGGTTCTGTCAAGACATCCATCCCGCTTCGTCTTTATAATATTATTGCCCGCGCTTTGCAACACGTCAGGCCGACAAAGCTCACGTTTACGATCACGACTCACAACGACTCGAAGACGGAATAGCTCTGGACTAAATCAGCAAAACCCATTTCTAGCTGCATCGCACATTAAAGCGGCTACTGCTTCCCAAAGACGTCCAATCGCCCAATCCTAGCGATCAAAGTTGGCCCAAGGCTTCTCAACCTCTTCTCCCAAAGGCGACTTGTCGCGCCCTGGCGACAATTCTAACAGTCATGTCTACTATCCAGCAACTTAAGAATTTTATCCGGCACGGTATGTTTCATCCATTCTTGGACCAATTATGGTCTGTTTTTTAACAATCGTTGACAATTATTGCCTAGGCAAGCAAGCTCGTGCTGCTCCAGAAGAGGCCCCACGCAAGACAGAACAGCAACAGGTGCCCGCAGTCCAGCATAAGACAGCATCAGACCCCAACAGTAACGCCCACTACTCACGGGCACAAGATCCCGTCAACGATTACGATGACGAGTACTCACGCAGCAAGAGCAAGAAGCGCGTTGACGATGAAAAGCTCGCTAAGCTTATCGCCGAGGAGAATGCCAGCAAGAGCAAATTCCCGCGCTACCCTGGCCTCGAGCGTTGGGAACTCGTCGACAAGATGGGTGATGGCGCCTTCAGCAATGTCTACCGCGCCCGCGATACAACAGGCCAGCAAGGCGAGGTTGCTATCAAAGTAGTACGCAAGTACGAGATGAACAGTATGCAGGTAAGCAAGCCCGGGGTCGTCCGTATCTAACGCCCCTTCTCCTAGTGTTTTGGTGTTTTTTGTGCTTTTGTGTCGTCTGCTTTCTCTTTCTTTGGTCCCCATTTACCAACACGGGGTTGTCCCCTTTCATAGGGAAATAAGCATTTACATCCAGACTTCAAGAAAGTCCCGAAGGCAGCAGAGGTGCGAGAAGATTTTCCTATTATTTTCATTCTTTCTTACGTCCAGGCTTGTCGCTGTCCCCGTCTGAAGTCAGTTCCTGCTGTCTTACCGGCGGGGATGGCCAGCCTTTAGACTCGAGGACATGCGAGGCAGAATACTAACATTCCCACAGCGATCAAATATCTTGAAGGAGGTGCAGATCATGCGCCAACTTGACCACCCCAACATTATCAAGCTCGTTGAATTCTCCGAATCGAGGCAATATTACTATATTGTTCTAGAACTTGCCCCTGGTGGTGAGCTCTTCCACCAAATTGTCCGCTTGACATATTTCAGCGAAGAGCTTTCCCGACACGTCATTGTTCAAGTTGCCAAGGCTCTAGAATATCTCCACGAGGAGAAAGGCGTTGTTCATCGGTATGTCATAAATTCTTTTGTTTTTGTCAGAAGTGGTGATGCCCCTCCTGACGTCATTCGCACCTGCACGGCCTTGGAAATATCGCTGACACCCCTACCAGTGACATCAAGCCCGAGAACATTCTGTTTGAGCCCATTCCTATGGTGCCCTCAAAGCACCCGAAACCCAAGCAGCCTGGTGATGAAGACAAGGTCGATGAGGGTGAATTCATCCCCGGCCAGGGAGCCGGTGGTATCGGCCGCATCAAGATCGCCGATTTTGGCCTATCCAAGATTGTTTGGGATAACCAGACAATGACGCCTTGTGGTACTGTTGGTTACACAGCGCCTGAAATCGTCAAGGACGAGCGGTACTCCAAGTCAGTCGATATGTGGGCGCTGGGCTGTGTGCTTTATACTCTGCTCTGCGGCTTCCCGCCATTCTACGATGAGAGCATTGAGGTGCTCACTGAGAAGGTCGCTAAGGGTCAATACACCTTCTTGTCTCCCTGGTGGGACGAGATCTCTAAGTCTGCTCAGGATCTCATTAGCCATCTGTTGACTGTGGATCCTGAGAAGCGATTCACGATTACCGAGTTTTTGGCCCATCCATGGATTGCCGGAAACGGACCTACTCCTCGTGATGAGATGAAGAAGGCCGATGGCATGCTCCGTGCCTTCGACGCAAGCAAGTTTGAGGATGCTGGCAAGCGATACGATTTCCGATCTCCTGGTGCTGTTAACCTGCGCGAGGTCTTCGACGTCGGCTATGCCGTCCATCGTCAGGAGGAAGAGGGCAAGCGACGAGCGCAGATTGGACCCAAGGGTACACCCGCGCGGTTCCTTGGTGGCCTCAACGAGGAAGATGAAGATGAGGATCTTATGCAGATTGATGGCCAAGATACCGACGCCAACAAGCCCAATGCTGCGACTCGGGCTCTTGAGCAAAGCATGCGAAAGACCAACATCCGCGACCAAGAACAACAACAACAATCTCGGGGCCGCGAGCGGGAGCGTGCCGAGAGAGGCTATGGCCAACACTCAGCAACAGTCGCCGCAGCCGCTCGACAGCAGGTCCGTGAGCGTAACCGCCAGCGCGGAGCGTTTGAGCTTAACCTGGATAACGCCACTCTGCTGGGCAAACGAAACAAGAAGGTTCCCGTCATGGGGGTATAGGAACCCACTGACATAGATGCAACCAATGCTTCAGGAACAATAACACCAAGACGCTTTAGCCTCGATGGCGCAGCATCACCAAGACCGACATCTCTTCGGCGGCATTCTACGGAGCTTCCTTTTATGTTTGAAGATCATGACTGAAAGACGACGGACCCAGGGTGACATTCTCAGATTTATCATATTGGAAATAGGGATGTGACAGTGGCACAAGAGTAATCGCCACTGGGCACATTTATTAGCATGGCAGAGGAGGAGACAGATTATTAGTGCATTCAGGCGCAAGGAGTACCGGATGATTGGCACGGCAATGATACAGCCCGGGTCATTTGGGACTCAAGACTATTTTCAATGTTTTATGCCATGTAATATTTGTCAAAAGCCAGGGGCTATGTATTGTATGATTCAGGGCTCTTGTCTTTTGGTATTTATACCTGTGTGTTTGTGGATGTCGTGAGGAGAGTTTGTGGTAACATCATCCATAGGCTGGGAGTTTTGGATCTCTTACCTTATTTAAAGAACCAGTTTTAAGACTGAATTCAGATATGCTTGAATGTAGAGATATCATTTTATTCTTCACTTATAAATTTAAATCACTCCTCACCTTCACTATCCTCCAAAACATCGAAATGTGAACCAGCATTCTTTCTCATCTCACTCCCCGAAGGAACATGACCCCCTCTATTTGACTTCGCTGAATCGGCCTCATGTTTTCCCTTAGTACAGCCTTTCCGGCCACCTAGTTTACGACAGCACGACCACCGAAACCCATCAGGCATCTCCTCCCTCATTTCAACGGTATTAATCTCACCATGGCAGTCCTCATCGTGATCAGCCCAGAAGTCTTCCTCATCATCAACGTCAAGATCTCCTGCAACGTGATGTCATCAGCTTGAATCCAAGCAAACATGAGGTCTAGTTAACGTACCTGGATGGTAACGACACGATGTTTCAGTGTTATCTTCCTGTGTAAACGCTTGGTCACACTGCACGCAGACAAACAGATCATTCATAGCCTTGCGCTTCAGGCCAGTTGCTGGATTGTCAGCGGCTTTGAGGGTGTGGTAGTGGTTGAGGGCGCGATGGCGGACGACTGGGTCATCAAGGAGGGCGAGGAGGACGGAGCGAACTTGATGTTCTGGTGCTAGAAGGGCTAGTTCTTTGCCGGGTGGGAGTGACATTTTCTTCAATTGATGTTTGTCTTGTGTTGAGTGAAGCGTTTGGCTTGTGGTGAGCAAATGTGAGTGTGAGTGTATGTGTATGTGACGTTTTGGACAACCTTGTTTTATTAGTACTGTGGTGCATGCAGGGGCTGGTATGGTTTCTAGATTCTTCGAGATAGACGATCACAATTTGCAGACTCAAGAAACGCTTCTATAGCTACTGTTTAGTGAATTTCAGGTCACCGCTCATCGTCTTCGTCGCTTTCATCGTCATCCTTTTCTCCTCCTCCTCGTCAACGTCACTCGGCAAATCGCCTGATTCCCTCCTTGACTTAGTCGGATCGGCTTCATGAATTCCATATGTACATCCTGCCTGGTCAACCGGTTCATCACAGCAAGTCCATATAAAACCTTCGGGGATTTCTTTGCACATTTGAGCTGAGTTTATAGTCCCATGGTACCGTTCGTCATAGTCTGCCCAGATATATGCACTATAATCAGGCTCAAGATATCCTATATCGTCCTGGTGTTAGTCATAGTGTTTCCCACTGTATAGTGGACTGCTCACCCCAGTGGTAACAACATGCCGCTAAATCCGTATTATCATCCTTGTAAAACGCCTCGTCGCATTGGACACATATGCACAGCTCGTCTTCTGCTTTTCGTTTGCGCGTGTCGGGAGCCGTGTCAACCTCTTGGAGATTCTTATGGAAGCTCAAAGCCCGAGAGCGAATATCTCTGTCCTGACACAGGGCGCGCAGGATAGCACGTATTTGATGCTCGGGAGCTTGAAGTAGCTCCTCAAGAGCGGAAGGCGGCATCGTAAGACAATTGAATGAGAGATGGCGTTTTATTGATGATCTGGGCTTTCTTGTGTGAGTAAGAAGCTGAGTTTGCTCTTCCGTGTCCTGGTGTCTGGCCTGGTCGTTTTAGTGCCACGAATGGGCATGGTTGCTTTTTCCCGTGTATGAAACGCCAATTATCGAGTTACATGCCGTCATTAAACAGGTTCTACGGAAGTTTAAGCCAAACATTGCACTTCCGTCAAGCCCGCTCGGAATGGCGTTGTAAGCCTTGATGCTATATTGGACTTATATCGCTTGGCTGTGAGACAGTAACAAGCATTGATATACAACTGTTTGCCATGCACAAAAGAACACGGGATATGGCTATATCTGATACTATGGGTCAAAGCCCGTCTTCCAATCCTTTCTTTTTTCCTTGTTTCATCTCATCATACCTATTTCAATGGGATCATTATATCTATGGTGAGTTTGCCTATTTGTTGTTTGCCCCATCAGTCTCTCGTCTCTTCGTTCTCCATTAGACTATCATGATGCTTTCCATACTAAAGTACCTCATTCTATTCGCGGCCCTGGTCTCCTGCGAGGAATACAGCTCCCCCGGAAATTCCAGTTGTGCCTCCGGTGCTCACATACTCGTCGTCAGAGGCAGTCTGGAGCCTCAAGGCCCCGGCATGATCGGAGCAGTTGCCCAGCAAATTAGGCATAAAATCCCCAACTCAGATGCCCTTTCCTTGATATATCCAGCTATATACAATCCTTATGCACCATCGCAGATCGAAGGTGTTGAGCGCCTTTCTTGGGGATTGGCAAGGTATGTCGAGGATTGCCCTGAAACCAAGATTATTCTGCTTGGGTTCTCTCAGGTGAGTCAAATACAGGATGATGTTGCTGCCTCTATATAGCTTTGTTTATATGTGTCATGCTAATTCCACAATACAGGGCGCCCATGTTATTGTGGACGTATTGTGTGGCGCGAGTTCCGCAGGATTTCCACCCACTGAGCCTCAGTCACCCGCTATCACCAACAATAGTCAGTCAAAGCATCCATGGACCTTGTATTGTAATCTACTGATTTATTCAAAGTTGCCGCTGTTGTTCTTATGGGAGACCCAAGCACCACGAAAGGCCAGCCCTTCCACGTCGGAAACAGTGCTGGGAACGGTGTAAGTCTCTACGTCAACATGCCGACTACCGTCAAGGAAACTGACCGATATTTGCTAGATATTTCCCCGCCTGAAGCCTGAAGGATGCAACTGCGTCTCGGACAAGACAATCTCTTTCTGTGACGCCGGTGATCCTTTCTGTGAGGCTGGTGGCCACGACTTGAGAGTTCATATGAACTATGTGACAGCATATGGACATGTTGCTGTCGATTTTGCTGTAGGAATGTTTTATCATAGCTAAAAACAGCTATAGTCTCTGTTAGTTACAAGAAAAAGGAATCTTCTGCATCTCCTATAATAGTGTCCTTCTCCACCACTTTTCCTCCTCCTCTAGCCACAGCTTCACATTCTTCGGCTGTCCAAACCCGTGACCTTCATCCGGCGCAATAATAACCTCAACCTCGCCACCTGCTTCCTCTATAGCATTGGCCATCTCCTGTGCTTGATCCAATGGGGTGATCTTGTCCCTGGCTCCGTGTAAGAGTAGCAAAGGGGCTGTGATCTTGTGAGCTTCAAACAAGGGACTTCGCTCCCTGCAAATATTGTCCTTTTCACTCTTGTCCACACCTGTTGCTAAGACTAGATGATCTATGTAGTCCGACTCCAGCTTATGCGTGGAGTCGTCCAGGCGCTTGATGTCGCTTATTCCAGAAAGACACACTCCGCCAGCAAACGTACTTGGGTGACGGGTTAGACTTCGAAGGGTATTGTACCCTCCTGCACTACAACCAGTGATGCCTACAGCACCAGATTTCACCACGCCAGTCGTCGTCAGATTCTCTGCAAATTCTGCGGCATCGTCCGAGTCAACCAGACCCCAGTTTCCCCAGAGAGCTTCACGGTATGCACGGCCATGGGCACATGAGCCTTTGTAGTTGAAGGCAAGAACGGCATAACCTCTCGAAGTAAAGTATTGTGTTCGTGGGTTCAAACCTGGGCCAGTGTAAGCTGTTGGTCCTCCATGGCTTGTCATGATCAAAGGAGGTAGGGCTCCTTCTGGAGCTTCAAAGTCGGGATTGTGCGGTAGCCAGAGAAATCCATAAAGCTCCCTTTCGGGGTGTCCCTTTGAGCGAATTGATTGCAAGATAGGGTTCGAACAGAATGCCTTAGGAAACACGTCGTCCGTAGAGCCTCGTACTTGTGTGATTTGTCCTGAGCCTCCCACATCGATTTGATAGAGTGCGTTGGCCTCAGTCTCGCCTGATCCGATGACAAGAGCCGATGTGTCACTTAGACGTGCAACTGAGTCTAACTGGACTTCTGAAAGACGCTCAGCATTCCCAATATCCTTCCAAGAATCCGAGCCCAGGTCAATGAGGATTACTCTGGACTGTCCAAGGATAGACGGAGAGGCAACAAGATGTCGGTGAGACAAAGGCGCATAGGTGTGACTAAACTTCTTTAGCAAGGATCTTGGGCCATATTCCAAGCTTTACTTACCTTCCCTGGAACCATCGAAGTCCTCCAAACTCCGCAGTGTCCAGGCCATCCACTTTGATCTCACTGTGCTCATCGGCACCTGGCAAAATACGGAACAAGCGTCGGTATTCTCCAACCTCCTTACCGAAGAACAGAGACCCATCTGGGCCCCATCTGGGCTCTGCAACACCTTCACGATCTCTACCCGCTACGAGACGAACTTCTGAAATGGAGCCATCGTGCCACGTTGCAGTATACAATCTTGCAGAGTCAAAGGGTAGTTCGGGATGATTCCACTCCAGCCATGCAAGCCTTGAGCCATCCGGACTGAAAGATGGCTCGTAGTAAAAGTCAGCAGTATCGGCTATCCGCTTCACCTCTGCTGTTTCGGTATTAATGGCCACGATGTAGTTGCGAATTCCCTCTGGTGTATCATGTTCATGATCTTCCTGAACGGCCAGGACCCAAGGGGACGTCAAGTTTGCTTCAAAGTTTGAATACCTCAAGTTGCCGTGTCCAGTTAGTTTGGAGACTTCTCTGGTGTCGGGGTTGAGAATATGGACAGTGTCGCTTTTGTTGGAGAAGATGATACGATCGTCTTGGAGAACAGCAAATGGTGAGCCACCATATTCATAAACGCTGTTCTTAGCACTGTGCTCGGTTGGAAGAATATCTTTGACGCCGTCTTTGAGAATTTCGACAATAGTTGTGCTCCCGTCCTCGCGACTTTCAGTGTAGAAAGCTCTTCCAGATTTGGGCTATTCGTATAAACGGCTGCCCTTGTCTGTAATTATGGGACAACTTACACTAGCTCGAGGTGAAGCCAGTCTTCTCGTCTTGGAGACGATAGATTCGACAGTGATGGGCGATTCCCAGTCACCATATGGCGCTGTCTTCTTGGCTGACATGGCTGTTGTTGTTCAGGTTCAGGTTCAATTATAAAATGCGGGGTGGAGGCAAGAAGGAGTAACATGCATGCACATGCAGCAGTAGGAGAACAATATTTCCAGCCCGACTACCTAGCTAGGTATCTCTTTCCAATTGGAACTTTTGGCGCATGGAGGCAACTACCTTAGGTAGTCACAGAAATGAGGCAGGTTAATCATTCTTGGGGGATTGTTGAGAGATAGTAGAATAATTGACAATGAGTTGACTGGTGAAAAGGCCGAATTTGAAAACTACTGAAGCCTCAGGTGATGAGATTTTCCTATGTTTTTAATAGATTAAAAAAAATTCATTAGAAACTTCTTTGGCCTTGTGTGTCAGTCAGTTCATTCTGGTCGCCGCTCATGTAGGCCATGTCAAAATCACCAGTTAGGATTTGTGAGCCTTCTCATCCTGCTAGCATCTGGATAGAGCACCATCAGACGTGCCATTCCCTTATGAGAATTTCTCAATATTTGTCCTATAATGTTTCATCACAACTTCAATGTTATGAGTTGATATGAGGCTACCGTGATAGCATTAGTAGCGCCAACAGTCATACAAATCTCACTAGCCCATAAAGAAGGCTGCATAATAAGAAGTCCAGTGTTTAGAAGAAATAGATGGTTTAATCATTAGTAAAGCGAATCATTAATGCCCTCACCTCGAATTCACAAGCAAGAACAAGGTGCAAGTGTTGCATCCGCTTCTATAGAACACAGCACACTGTATCTATCATACACTTACATTCAAAATTAAGGTAAGATCATCGTCACACAATCTCATCACAATCTCATAAAACCATACCAAATCGCACTTATTAGGTCAACTTACCTCTCCAGGGCATGCTTCTCATAACTTACACTCTCACAACCTCACCATGTCGTCACAGCAAGCTTTCCGTGGCGTCCCTGACAGCCGCCCGCCAGGAACAGCCATGCAAGGTACGCTCGATCCCGATCAACAATCGTCGACAATTCCATCGACAATCTTTATCTTCTACGTCATTTATCCACGTGGTGGCATGCATCGCTCTTCAGGGGCATGTGCCTCATGATGTTGCGCCATCGCATGTCAACACCAAAGCCACATGACCCACGCGCCGTGATACGAACAAACGATCACGTCAAATGCTGCAGGTACATCAGGCGCAGGAACGTACTCACTCGGTGTTCTAAAAGCAGGGCATTTTCACTTGAAAATGACCACCAGAGCCTTTTTATCAAGGCAGTGTATAAGACTGACCATGTCGCGAGCAACCATGGGTAGAAATGATTAAGAAAGCAAAAAAAGTCATCAGATACAAATATCTACCGCTTGCGCCAAATATATACATAGCACCCTGCCTCCCCAAACGCTAATCCAGCCGTTTCCTAATCGTCGGCCGTTTCCTTTGCTCATGCATAGGTTTCTGAATTTTGCTCAGAGATTCCTCAGGACTCCGTCGAATATCCTTCAGGCTTGAGCCTTCTCGGCGGTAGGGATGGCTCCTTGGCGAGGGGGAAGGTGAACGACGAGGAGATGGTATTCTCCATGCCGCACCAGACTTGTACTCAATATAGCAGGGTGCGATATGCTCCTGTCGAGGAGTCGGAGTGTCATCGCACTTTGGGGTATCGTCATAGAAATCGCAACCGTCGCTAGTATCTTCAGGAAATTGAGTAGTAGGAAATTCGTCCTCCTCCAGATCATCCTCATACTTGTCATTAGATTGTTCCCCATCATCCATCATGTCCAGTGACGACTGGCTCTCTGCGCAATCGGAATCCGAGGTGACAGCATTGTCACCATCATCAAACTGCGAGGTCTCATCTTCGTCGTGAACAAGTGATCGGGTCAAGTCAGAGATAATGGGAACTGACTCAGATCCGGAAAACGACATGGAACGTGAAGGGGGGTTGGAGGAGTATTCGTGCGACTCCAGGCAAGTAGGAGAGGAAACAGAAGACTCGTCGCCGTGCGCTGCCTCAGAATGGGGGGGCGAGGGAGGCGCTTGAACGACAGACGATGATCGAATGTCAGTATGGATCGAGAGGGACCCGCTCTTAGTCAAGATAGGCTCATCATCAAAGTAACTAGAGGCATCATCGACGCTGCTGGCCGTGGTGCTCTCGGTTTTGACGCTGTTGGTCTCGGAGAAGGAGGACAGAGAAGCAATAGAAATAGCATCGTGATCACGCTCATGGCGATCAAGATATTTATCGGGAAGGTAGCTTGCAAAATAACGAACGATCGAGTCGAAAGACTTTGTTCGGAAGAGCTGAAGAGCGTACTGCCAATGTTCAGAATCCATCAACTTGGGATTGGCGATAATTTCAACAGCAAGAGATTCAAGAGACTCATGGAGTTCGTAAATCCGCTGTTGTTTTCGCTCAGCCAGCAAGCGGTGAAAGTCGTCGATTGTATCGGCATCGCGGGAAATTTCGTAAACGTCGTGGTGAAAGGCTTCGGGGTCTTGGAGGTTGAAGGTGAAGGTGTTGTATTGGTCGTGGAGTTTGGTAAAGAGGTCATCCCTCTTCATGCCGAATTTCCAGGCCGGCCATGACCAGCCTGGATCGTCCATGTCGAGGTCACAGTCGGGAGAAATAAACAAATTATGGTGGTCAAAAGGTCGAAGTATAGAAGGGAGTATCCAGTAAGAGTGTCCAGGTATCAGCAGTCGAAGAGCTCGCGGGAGCTGCAAAATCTATATCATAGCCATGGCGTCAAATTCCAAAAAAGTGTTCAGTGGTCACAAATGGCGACGACTCTGAACTGGTAAAAAGAAGCGTGTTTTTTGGGCTCTTCTGGAACTCTTTTGGACGTTGATTTTGGTACTGGGTGATGATCGTGGGTGTTTTGGAGGCGGGCGTGACGAGAAACAGAATTCGGCAGGTTCTGGGGGGCAAGAGCCATACCCATATCTCAGGGTGGGCTTGGCCCCCAGCAACCCAAAGGCCACGAGCGCAGCCCGAAATGCCTCAGGCAAACACAAATCAGCCCTACCATTGGTCGGAAGCTGGGGACACGAGACGCGCCTACATAATCAGCGTCCAATGGAATTCTCTCAAAAGTGGTAAGTGGAACCACTTCATGCAATCTCTTGGGCTAGGCACCACTAGCTGCATGGGGGGCGTCCACTGGGGGGGCATTGCAGCCCAC
This sequence comes from Fusarium austroafricanum, assembly GCA_012932025.1. Classification (NCBI taxonomy): domain Eukaryota; kingdom Fungi; phylum Ascomycota; class Sordariomycetes; order Hypocreales; family Nectriaceae; genus Fusarium; species Fusarium austroafricanum. The sequence continues at coordinate 10,000 of JAADJG010000819.1, read as the reverse complement.
CCTTTCACATTCCTTTCGTGCAATTTGCGGCAGATTTGCTTGTGCAGTTCCGAAGCCGGCGTTCCAAACGATTCCATCATCGTGCGCGTATGTGATTGAAGGTTCACACAAAGCACAAAACACCACGTAGAAATTATAATATTGATAAGAACATAGGTTACTATGAAGAAAGGTTTGTCTATTAACTCCCTTTTCTTTCGAGTTTCTTGCATTTACTTGATCGCTACCGAATATGTTCCTTACCGTGTCTCAGCTGAGTCGAGTCACGAGGACGGTAAGAGGCAAATTCCCTTTTTAGCCCCAACATCATCATCACTCACCGAAACTCATGATGAGACAAGAACTGACTTGTGAAAATGTGTCTCGGTGCCTAATACCGTGACAGTCTCACGTTATGTTATAAGAGACGCGCTCTGCTCTATATAACTTGCTGTTCCCTAAATCTCGATGATAGTCCAGTCATGCTGAAATGGATGCTCTGTTTATCAGCTTCAGTGTCGTCATAGTAAGATCCGGCTGAGCAGTGTAAAATTACCAGATGGTTCTATGCTCGCCTTTTGGTTGACAACGTGCAGCCAAAGGGCTCATCGGCTTAATTCCAACGAATTATCCATCATTCCTCTTGTCACTAAGTGATCAGAATACTGCCATGGGATTCCATGATGATCAAAAATCAGCAAGATGTCCATAATATCATCTGGCCATCGGGGTAATCTGCCGGCTATTTTTGGTCTGATGTGAGATCTCTTTCGATTTTCATTTGGTGGGGCAATCATCTCTGGATAGCTAAGAACTGCCCCAGATCCCACCCTAACTTATCCCTAGCTCTAGGTATTTCTTAACAGATTCAAGGAGGATTAGCCCCAATCCATCCATCCACAGCGCTTCACAGCACAGCCACAGTGAGCGGTGACAGTCAAATGTGGCAGTGGAGGATTGTGTGTCCTTCTGTCCTGACCAAGTCTGCCTTGTCTGTTTGGTCCAGCCCTACCGTTAATCGAGTCCTACACTCCACACACTCCAAAAGCTCCCTCCCAAGGACAGGACAGAACAGTGCTTAGAGCCATTCGCTTCGTACCGTCTCGTCCCGCTCCCGCTTCTCTCTACTCTTTCTTTAGTACAGCAAGTTGGCCAGATTTTCCGTTTTTGGATCATTCCCTCCAACCCTCAGGCAACGAATTGGTAAGTTGCTGGATGACTCGACCCCGAATCACTCATGTTCCTCGTGGAGTCTGAGACGAGACCAGACGCTATCAGCAGGCCTGTATTAAGCCTGTCCTGACATGGGCTGAAAGCTGTCTTTTCAACCCTCCCAAAGCAACACCCCATCGTGTTCTGTCCTTCTGATATGTCCTGTTCATCCTCTTAAAACAGGCCCGTAGCCCATAGAGGGTCGATTCTACTATCTTGGCTCGTGTTCCTGTTCCTGCATCTAATCCATTACCAAGCTAAGGTATTGCTTGCTGCATCTACTTTACCTAGCCACAGCCCACTTCCCCAGCTCCTATTAAACCCTTCCACTCCCACTCTCTCCCAGCCTCGGCTGCCCTGTGTCATACTATACTGTGCTCTGAGTGCATCGCCTCACAAGTACAGCTCCTGCCTGGTATCAATTACTATACCAGTCTCACTCAGTCAGCCCCTCTTACTCATACATATTCAAACTACATTTTTCAGCCTGGCGCAACTTCATATTTCGCTCGCTACGCAACACCTCACGGATTGCATTCGCCGTAGCAACCACACAAACTCAATCAATTCCAGACATTTTGTTGAGCCTTCCATTCGTCTACGTTTGGTTGGCCGGCATCTAAGGTACACAGTCACCTAGTTCTGCCTGGTCATCCACCGCCTTACGTTTAGGTTACTTACCAATATCACGTATGAAGCAGAGATAGCCAGCCTTATGGCAGAATCGAGGCTCGGGCTCTCTGAGGTCGTCTCAGAGGAGCGCACCGAGCCATTTTCACAATCAGAGATTGATGCCCGTTTCAAGGGGATTGGCGTTGAGGAGCCAGTCCCTACTACTAGCTCTTCGCTTGTCCCATTAGACGAGCTCCATGTTGAGGATCATCACCACAGGCAAGGCATCCGTATACTCTTCCGTCCTCTGGCCAACTTTCCCAAGTCGCGGTCGGTGAGCCCTGGTAGTGAAAGTTGCCAGTGGCTCGCTCTCCGTGCCGAAGTTGCTTCTCCAGAACAACCTGAACACAAAGTTTTGGCTGTGACTCAGACCTCCAAAGATATCAAGTTCACCGTCCGTATTCCCGGCGAGACTCAGGATGACTATCCAAGGCCCCCGTTATGGTGCGAGCTATACTACGATCCCGCTAGTGACAAAGTCATCTTCTTGAACAAGTCAGACCTACCAATTTCTCTGTCCGGTGTGTCGCCGACGCCACCCTCGAGTCCCCCTCTCAGTCCGTCTCACATTGTCAACCCTGGATCAGCCAAGGCTCTGAGGCCCGGAACATGGCGCATTTGCCTTCGAGACATGGAGGTTCTCGACTTCCGAGTGCTTGAGAAGCGCCCAGTGACGCTCTATCAACCACAACAGCAACCCATTGTCGAGGATGTTGCATCAGATTCAAGCACCCCCACCATGAACTCGAGCGGTAAGCGGGCTCTTTCTCCGGAGTATGACGAGAAGAGGGTGAAACGTCGTGTCTCTGACCCGAACACACCCGGTGACGACGGTGTTGTCATGTTCCTCAGGCCTTCCGCGGACCCCCTAGTTTTCTCTCTTCCTAATGGTCGCGAGAGCAAGGAGCTCTCCTCTGTGAATGGGCATGCATTACTAGACGCCGACAAGGGCGAGACTGTTGCAATCTCGGGTGTCTGTGAAATCGATGAGTACGAGCTTACCAAGCGGGAGCCGATTGCGTCGACGTCCTTGTCTGCCGTGTACACAGCAACACACTCACATGTACCAAATAACATCGTCACTGTCAAGGTGCTCAAGACGCGCGTTGCCAACTCCAACGACAAGGCGCTCCTCCACGAGCGGACTGTCATCCGTCAGGCCGACATGTGGCTTCGTGAGTGCAGGGGACAGGAAGACCTGCAGCACAAGTCCATTGTACGCTACTATGGTGGCGATGCCCGTTTCCTTTCCCTTTATATGGAACATATCGATGCTAAGGACCTCACTTCCATGCCTCGATGGAGAAACAATTCCAACGACGAGTTCATTGGCGACAGAAGTGACGCTGCCAGGATCTTGGGCGATATTGCCGGCGCCCTCAACTACATTCACGGCCGCAAGCTGGTGCACAATGACATCAAGCCTGCCAACATCCTCTACTCACCAGAACGGGGCGCTGTCCTTTGTGATTTTGGTCTTTCGACACCGACCACCAATTCGCCGACCGTTGGCGGAACACCGTACTACGTTCCTCCGGAATTCATTGGGCGAAAACAACGCGGACCTGCGTCTGACGTCTGGGCTCTTGGTGTCACCATGCTCTACGTGTTACGCAAAATCACATACCCCGACTCTCGCGCTCATCGGCGACACCCCCGGCCTCTGTATTGGTTGATCGCTGGCGTGAACAGTCCGAACACGCCACACAAGCAGTATGGAAATGGACAGCCCGCTATTAAGCAAATGCGAGACTGGCTTACCGAGATCTTCGAGGCCAGAGAGAAGCTTAACTCCAAGGACCGACTCGAGCGGATTGTCATGGAGATGCTATATCCCAACCCCAACCAACGCATCACCATGGCCAAGGTGATGCAAGAGTTGGCTGTCGACCAAGTTGCTGTTGCTGCGGGATGAAGCCTGCGGAAGGAATAGTAACAGTTGACCAACCGTGGTCTTACAAGAGACTCTTGCAACAACAATCAAATTAATCACTGTCTGTTTTCTGATTATAAGGAATGGAGTTTGGTGTTCTAGCGTTACCTGTTGACTATATATGAATGGGATGGTTAGTGAACAAGCAACTCCTTTGCTTAATCAACTCGCTAACTGACCCAGATTGGATATACCCTGTTATGATTCTGAACGTTTAATTGCAATTTACTGTTTCAGTATAGTTTATCAACACGAGCTTTGCTCAACATGTATTATAGATTTTCAAAGACACTTCATATTCTATCATGACCGCTGGTTCCTCTTGAAACCTATATCGTCTCCTAAGGGACAACAATCTACAGGCTGAGTCCCATCACAAAAGCGGCAGAGAGACCCACAACGGAGGTCAAAACCACTAAGTCCGCGCCCAGGATACCTGCCGCGTTGCCTTTGCTGTCTCCGGAAGACGTAGAGTTAGAGGCGCTTTCTTCAGTCCCATTGCCCTTTTGCTGCTTGATCGAGACATAGCCCACATCTCCAGTGCGGTTGCTAGGTCCTTTTGCATTCTCCTTAAAGCGGATGTCTGCACAGTTGTATAGCGCATTACCATTCTCGCCAACAGTGACGACCTGGATGCTGGCGACGTCTCCATCCTTGGGCTTGACACCTGAGGGAAGCTCAAGCTTGTCAATGAAGAGAGTGCCTGAGTTTGTGGCATTAAGGAACTCTGGGGTGAGAGAGATGTTGAAGTTGGTGGAGTTCTCGCCGAGACCGAGGTTGACGAAGATATAGGACCACTCGTGGTGAAGATCGAGAGTGAGAGCACCACCATCGAGGGGCCAATCGGTGGAGTTCTTCTTGTTGTAGTCAACACCAGCACCTGGGACTAATTAGCAAAGAACGAGGTACACTGTAGAACATGGTGTGGCTTACAGGGCTGCTCCCACTGGTTGTAGTTCTTCTCACCCTCCTCACTCAGTGTATCAGCTCTCCATTTAGGGAAGACAAGGCCAAAGTGAGCAGAGACGGCTTGGACAGTGGCCAGGCCGAGGAGAGTCTTGAAGGCCATCATTTTGGATACTGAGTTGATGAGTATTGACAGTGTGGGAGGAGATAAGGAACGAATGGAAGCACGACAGGCGCTCCAGTCACCTTTATATGCACGAAGCAGCATCTCATCTCAGGGTCCAGATCATGCAACCGAGCTCTAGCTGTCTATATCTGGAGGCTCCTCTTGACCAAGCAGCTATTGACCTAGCGTGAGTCAATTTCGCAGGGTTGTTTGTGGCTGACTTTACGTGGTGGCCTCCTGCTGTGTCACTGGTAGCTTCATTGTTGAAGAGCTCCGGACCCTCCCCCGGACGTTCGGGTGGTGGTGTGAATGTTGACAAGCAGGTGGCCGGTTGAAGACGGGTCTCGACCGGAGCACAATATATGGACGTATCTACAGTATAAATCTCCATCTACTGTTTGAGTGAGGCGACATCCTCCTATGCGGTCTCGTATACTCTGGTTTTATCTCTGAATAAGCTTATAAACAAGGTTTCAATAAGCTTGATATTTGGAGTCGCGGACAAAATTTTCACTTGCTTGCCATCGCATCTATCCCAAAACGGTGAGGCCATGCGGGGATGACTGGAAAAGAGCGAGTTTGAGATGATAATAACTTGCTCAAATGGCCGCACCAACCCGTATTGGGAAAAGCCTTTCTCACAACCTCCATACCGAGAGATAGTAAAATTTAACTTAACTATTGTCTATTTGAAAATCAAATAGTCTAAAGGCTAGCGGTGAATGGAGTTTATCGGCCTATATTGTTGTGAGTTCAGGTCGTGATAGAGTGAAGGTGGTGGTTGTTGATTGATACAGGGTAAGTTGATTAGTGAGAAGAAGTTGTGTATTATTATGGCGGGATACTTCCTCGGGTACTGGTTCGTCGAAACATGTATAATAAAACCTATGGATGATCCTTTTATGCTGTACTTTTTTATATTTATAGAAAATATATTGTACTCCTGAAGTAATATCTGTAACTATAATTCAAGGAATATATCATTAAAGATTATTTAACACATATAATGAACACACTCTTTGGCTTTAATCTACAACTACAATTCAAAGAAACCCAAGACATTGATTAAGTTTGTACCTCCCTAGATGACTTCAAGTATTGAATCAAGCACTTAGATTATCCCTACAAGGGTACACATTTTGTTCCTATTGAAACATGCCTTAGAGATCTGGAATGATGGCGCCAAAACCCGTTGAATCTTAAGCTTTTGATCCACAAAAACTAAAGATCTATTCACAGAAAAGATATAAAGGAGAAATGATTCCTCTTGAATGAGTTTTAAGAAGAAATATCACGTATAGAAATAGACTGAGTTAACTTGTCTCATAATCTTTGGGACCTAGGACGTGTAAGTGAGCTGTCGTCACGTGCCGCAAGGCGTACCTCCCGATAAGGATTTTCTAATCGAGGTATCCACTTTCACCGATAAGACCAATGCTGCCTTGATGCTTCAACATCTAGGTAGCTTGAGCTCTCCCTTTTCCACAACATCATATCTACGATAACCTTAATAATGGACCCTGGACGCAAGGCTATGATCGCGGGGCGACGGTCCCCTACCCGTAGAGATGTGACATCTCCGCGACACGATCCATCAAATCGAATTACCAAATCAACCAAGCCAACTGGTTCTAAAATCAACCCCAAATACTTGACCCAAGACGAGCAGTCACGGCAATTTGTTGCGGATGAGGACAAGTTCGTACTAAAGCAGTCCAAGAAGAAGGCAGACATTCGAATTCGTGAAGGTCGTGCGAAACCTATCGATTTCCTGGCATTCAACCTAAGATATATCGATACCGACCGCGACGTTTTCGACGACGACGATGCTGATATCGAGATCGATGTTCCTGCGCCTGGAGATGTTATTGCTTCGCTTGACGGGGAGCAAATATCTGAGCTAGACTCTGATATCGCCTCCTATCACGTGCTTGAAACCAATGCGACCAACCGCGAATACTGGAAAGCACTTCAGACCATATGTGCAGATAGAAAGGCGAAATTAGATCCGCACGGTCATGAAAGAAGGGTCGTGAGCAGTGTTTCAGACGACATCGACAAGATTCTCGCCCCCAAGACGCACAACCAGTTGGAAGCCCTGGAAAAGCAGATCAAGGCCAAGCTACAGTCTAACGAAGATATCGACACGGATTACTGGGAACAGCTGCTTCGAAGCCTTCGGGTGTGGAAAGCCCGTGCCAAGCTGAGCCAGGTATACGATAAAATCCAGGACATTCGTCTCAACCAACTCAAGGAGCGGGACCCAGCCAAGGTGAAGGCATTGGGCCAATCGACTTTTACCTCCAAAGTGACAGTTGGCTCCCAGCCAGTAACGTCAGCCTCAGCTCCCTCAGATGAAAAGGCGACTATAGCAGCTGTTTCATCCTCAAGCCATGCGGGCCCATCTGCCCCGCCGGGAACTGAACGCTTTTCTCAGGCCGACAATGAGGACTTTTCCCAGGCCACCAAAGCACTGTATGATCGTGAAGTTGCTCGTGGTGTCGATGAGAACGAGGAGATCTTCACCAGCGAGGAAACCGTCACCAGTACTAAACCGCAATGGGCAGACAAATACAGGCCTCGGAAACCACGTTATTTTAACCGTGTGCAAATGGGCTATGACTGGAACAAGTATAACCAGACTCATTACGACCATGATAATCCGCCACCCAAGGTTGTCCAGGGCTACAAGTTCAATATATTCTACCCAGAGCTGATCGACAAGACAAAGGCGCCAACATTCAAGGTCATTCGAGAACACGGCCGCAGACGTGGAGAGTCATTTGCTGCTGCTGGTGAGGAGGACACGTGCCTGATCCGGTTCATTGCAGGCCCGCCGTATGAGGATATCGCGTTTCGAATTGTTGATCGAGAATGGGATTATAGCGCCAAGAAAGATCGAGGCTTCAAAAGCTCCTTTGACAAGGTATGTTCATCTACTCTTTCCTTGCTGTACTTCATGTGGCAGGGCCAAGTGTCTACTCTGTGCTGGGCGCCCTGGGTTCGTATTGCGGTGAGGGTTTTGGCCGTTGGGTGAGCTGCACTTTATGTAGCCTGGACCAGTCTATGTTGGTAGCAGCCGGCAAGGCTCATGCCTTGAACGCCATCACCCCTCCATTACATGTTTAAGAACCCACGAAGCTAACCATGCCCACGCATTTAACAGGGCATCTTGCAGCTGCACTTTCAGTTCAAAAAGGTATGACTCCGAAAACACATTTGTTGGTCCGGCCTGGTTGATAACTAACACGCCTCCAGATCTACTATCGGAAGTAGTCCCGGGTATTGGCGCTTTCTTGTCAAGAGTTGCATCGGTCCTCGCCTAGTCTGAGCAACCCCGGACCATCAGCTAAGGCAAAGAAGAGGAAACCCGTTATGCATCACCTAATCCGTCCTGTTTGAGCATGGGGAAGGGAAGAGATGCAAGTTTTCAAGCGGGAAGGTGGGCCAACCCGCCCCGCCTGATAAAGCTTGCATCGTGATGGCTGTTTATAGCTTTCGACATATGAGCCTTATTCGGCCTATGTCTGTTAAAAATTATACACTTGTACCACCAATTTGAGATTTTCTAATTCGGGATTCATGGCGGGGGTTGGTAGATAGCTAGAAGTCGTCAAAGCTTGGGACGATGATGGAGCAGTATCCTGCTACCTGATGAGTCTTCTCAATCATCGCCCTAATCTTGATCGCGCGGTCCGATGATCTGCGCAGACCAGGCTTGAAATTACATTTTGTGTCCCCGCATCAACACCTCCGTCAAGCATAAAAGACAGACCGGCAAAGGGTACAGAAGCAATGTTTCAACTGCTGCAAGCATTATAATGGGCCTGGCATGCAAGCCCGGGTCATTAGGCCTACTGCACCTGAAAGCTTCTAGAAGGCTGTCACTGACAAGTGTTCACGGACCGCGCGTCGAACAGATAGCACCAGACCGCTCGGGTATCTCTTCGTTTATATGGTTGAAGGGGGGAATCTGCATGGAGCAAGAGCAATCAGGCATATGACAAGAAGGTTGGCTGCAACGACCACCAGTCGAAACTGCTGCATCAGGTTTGACGATGCCTTAGCCCTCAGTTCTCAGTCGGCTACCCGATGATAAAGCTTCGAAAGATTGTTCCATACGTATTCTTTGACGCATCGGTCCGCAGTGCAGTGATGATTCTATGCTTCAGCAATCTTCGCTGGCAGCTTCCATCCTGATTCACAACAGCAGCAGCAGATGGAAAACGGAAATTCAAACGGGAAGGGCATGGACCGATGCTTTGATTGGCGCTCTGATTGGTATCCAGATTGGTGCCCCGATTGGTATCGTCTGAAATGCAAGGTGCCGTTTGAGACGTATACGTCCCGCGATAGCCCCGTTGGTGAGAGTACAAGCCGGCTGAGCTACCGTCAAGTGACTTGAAACCGCCTTGGTAACATGTACCTTGCAGAATCGATACCATACAAGACTTGCTGGATGGGATCCTTTGACAGAAAAGGAGGAAGATTTGGCGATACGCAAAGGGGCATGCAACACAAGCCTTCCCGGACTGGTCCAACGAATATCGGCACATTTCTTGTTAGGGCCTTTCGTTGCAAGGTTGCACGTTCCAGTTCTGGACCTTGGATCAGGGCCTTGGATGATTTTCTCCCTGAAGCGCAATTGACTATGACATGCAGCCCATCCTTGTAAGGTCAACCCATTCAAGCAAGTGCTCTCAACATACATATCTGGCGGCCAAGTACCAGGGCATGTGGATACATGTACATCGTGGCGTGCGAGGTAGCGGGACAGTGCCCGTGAGGTATGCTGGCCCTCCTCCTTCTGACAGGTATGGCTCATAGACGTCACTGAGGTTGAAGCCAGAGAAGGCAGCGGAGGCCCCAGTGGGAACTCGTTTGCGCGTCCAACATCTTCTAACTAGACCATATCTGATGGGCACACAGGGCACAGCCAGCAACACACAAAGCACAGGCACAAATTACATACACAAATGCATGTTAGTTGGATAGCTTGCCGTGGTCAATAAGTTACCCCAAGGGGTGGCTGGCAATGGCGTCCCTATCTGTTTCCGTTGTCTGCCACGGGCCACAGGTCTAGCTCAATGGCTTGCTAGGCACTTGTTGGCCCTTTTGACTTGGTCCACCCC
>JAADJG010000818.1:0-19699 GCA_012932025.1 Fusarium austroafricanum | reverse complement strand
CCCGGAGCGCAGTTGAACCTTATGTCGTGATATTGATAGCTATAGAAGGACCCTAGCACTTGTAGCCACTACTTGAAGACTAGTCTCCCCAACTCTAAATATTATTGTAATTATTAATTACTTATTAATTATTTACTGCAATTTAAGTTAAGTTAAAGTTATATATTAAAGCTACCAAGTCTTGTTATTATATATTACTCTTAGCCACACTGATGAAGACCCAACTTGAACTAAGCAGCCGTTGCTTGACTGTCTACCCCTGAGCCAAATGTCGTGGAGGGTAAAGGAGGAAGCTGAACAGCATGAAGTCATCCAATCTCAGGGCAATGCCCGCTGAAGTTCCTGGGTGATACCAACTGCAAGGCGGTACCGATGACGCTGTGTATAACTAAGATACTTGATGGCCTTCTATAAGGTTACAGCTACTTTCATACGTTCATGGAACGATCACGGGATGCGATATCATGAAGATGAACGTTGCCCAGTCGAGCGGCAAACTCAAAAACGTCCACCCGTGGGTATGAATAGAGAGGAACATGCAGGGAATAGCGAGGTCACGAGAGAAAAACCTGATGAATTCCAAGAGATCTCTGTAGGATGCGCATCCGAGCTGCGTTAGGATAGACAAAATAGCAGGTTTGTAATCTTGATTGATCATCTCTCTGGCAATGAGAGAATGCACCTCATGCGGGTAACTGGAGAATGCGAGGCTAGATATTGCCCGAGGCTGCCATTGTATTGTGTAGGTTGTGCCAAGCAAGGGAGCGAAATCCAAGTCCTGCTTCAAGGACGAAATTGCGATCGAGGACGAAGCCGAGGCAGCAATCGTTGCAGCAACGCGGATCCCAAATACATTTTGGGCAACGTATTCGAATCTCCTCCATCGTAGCAATTCCACAGGCTATGGTTTCGTCTTCATTAAGAGCAGGTCAACACAAATCTTTAGTGTCCCGGCGACACTCTTTATGGATGTTGATGACAATACATCCAACACCGCTTCTTTTGGAATCCACAATAGTTAACATGGGGCCCAATAGTAGGGAGGCAACGTGCAAAACACAATAGTAGCAATAAAACTGCCCGTGAAGCAGGAGGAGACCACGATCAATGGTCAGCAGATCAGCAATTCTGCCACCGAAGTCAGAGACGAGTCGAATTGGAGACTCCCAAGAGGAACGTTCAGGACCTGGACCGTCATTCGCAGTTGCGACAATTTCTGGCTGTTGTTAGTTCCATAGAGGTTCTGTGTGCAGTTCACTACCTCCATCGTTCGAAATGATGTGTTTATAGCAATATTTATCTTCTCACAATATGCTTTTGTCCTTGTTGCAGACGATATTTACTCGAACGATATACCCGTACCTACCAGAGCGTAGGCTAAGACTTGATCTTGTTTCAGGTCCCTACACCAGCTGGCTTTTTTTAATAACGTAACATTACCAACACTAATGAGCTTAACGTTAAGCAGAGTTATGCAATAGTTAACTGATTGTATTAGGTATAAGTGAATACAGTCTGTTATCTGTAGTCCCAACGCTATCAACTCCATTCCAGTTGGTATCGATTCATGTCTTCAGGAAAAGGTCTCTGAGTACATTTCTCTTAAAATCCTGCGTTCATATGGCTTCACGGTGGACCTACAATCATCGAATTAGCATTGGAAACAAGTCATCGTAGCTCAGGGAGCACTCACGTCGGCCTTCTTGTCATGGGTGGTCTCGTCGATCTTGTCACCAAGGGCATCCTTGGCAGCGGTAGCTCTGCGAAGTGTGTTAGCGATGTTGCTATGTTAAGGTGCGGTGGTGTTGAGAACTCCAGGTTCTCAAGGGTCCTAAGAGGTACTTACCGGGTAGAGACGGGGACGTTGCCGTCCTTGGCGACCTCCTTGTTGGCCTCCTTGGAAGCGCCAGAAGTGGCCTGCTGGATGCTCTCAGCGACGTAGTTGCCGGCTTGCTTGATGGACTCCATTGTGATAGTGGTTGGTTGTGTGTGTGTTTGTTTATGTTGTTGATTGAAGGATGAGATTGTGTGATGATGATGAAAAGAAGAGGAGATTGAGGGGGGAGAGAAGGGTTTAAGTAGTAAATCGAGAGCGTTTGGAGAGGAAGTTTGGAAGCTCGTGATTGTCTTTGAAGATGCAGGCACGCGTGTCAAGATGGAGCAAGTGAAGAGGTAGTGATTGTTAGGTTTCGTCACTGAATCACTGCGGTTTCTCTATCAAAGTGCACGTTTGCTAGGAGGGGCAAGGAGGGGCACTGCATCTGCCTCTGAGATCGCGATCGTGTGTGACGTCAGTTGCTGTGTTAGAACAATCTGGATCGTAAAGGGAGCTTTTTGTCCTACGTCATCGCGACCATAGGAAAGTCCATTTTGGAACCAAAAGCCAAGATATTGCCCAGCCTGCCAGCGCCTCCAAACCCACTCAAGCCACTATTGTTTCGATCCGGGGAGTGGCTCCTCGTGGAAATGCTTCTTGTGATTCCCTCGTCATGATTGGATGAGAAACGGGCCGAGGAACGGGAAGCTTGAGGATCACTGCAGGACAACTTGCGGCTCCAAGCGGAGAGATTGCCAGTATGGATCCACTGGCTCAGGGACAGAATTATGATTGGCCCGAAGACCACATGTCTTTTATGCATCATGACGACATGACTCTGTTCAAGCTCGTCTTGTGAGAACTCAAGTTTAAAGCCATTGAATGCCCCTTTTTGCTGTAGCCAATCCAGATGCGTCGAGCTGCATTTTGGCGCCTGCCATGGCTCGTTCTAGGCTTCTTCACAGATCGCGATCGAGGTCAACTGATCCTTTAGACGGAAATCCTGCCCGTGCAAATCCGACGATCGAGACAGCTTTGACGTCAATGCTAATAAACAAGGAATTGCCTTCGGTTGCCCATGGATAAACACGCCGCAATGCCATCAGTAACCTCGGGTGGAATGGATGTAATTTTCATGTTATGGTATCGGGAATATGACGGAATAAGGGTCCATCTTTTTAGATTCCCTAAGGGTATCAACACCATCTTTGTTCTCAGGATTAAGGGTACTGAAACAGAGTTCGCCAGCATTAGGACCCTGTCTTGGATAATCAGTACGTCAGGTATTCAAGTGGCAAGCATTTGCTGTAATATCACTTATGGGCCAATGTTGAAGATCAGAAGTTATTTGCAGTATTCCACAATAAATGGAACAAAGCAAATGGTCCATCTTAGGGAATTCCTTAAACTCGTTTCAAATCCCAAAATGTTCTATTTTGGAGCAATATGTATGTACCTTCGCTACTCTCGATTACAGCAGAGAGCATGATGTCATTTATCGACGGTCAACTCAATCATTAATCTGTCCAACTCTAAACTTCCTCTGTGAGTATCAACATGTTTTATGTTGAAAAATGAGACTTTAATGGCCATGGCTTCATAGAAGATAACATATTGGTTGAGCTGGTTTGGATTAGCATTGTTGAGTCGTCAACAGAATCACCAGATAACTTCATTTAAGTGGAAGCGTATACACTTACATATGGAGCAAAGAGACTCAGTAAACAGGCGACTCTAGGGTAGCCATGTTAGCAATCAAGGTGGCGAGGCAAGGGACTATCACGTGAGCACTGGCCCGTGCCCAGCCGCCATTGGACCCCGCGGACGGTGCGGTCAGGAGGCTCAAATCAGGCGAAGGGATATTCAAGACCACGACAAGAGATATCGATTAAAGTGACCTCTGACGGATTGAAACAACAATTCGGAGCCTGAGACTGGAGATTTGAACCATAGTTTTGACGTACATCGACTTAAAGCGATCCATCCAAGCTCGCCGCCATGGATCTGGCTTACGATCACATCACAGAGGATGGCTACGCTAAGAAGACGGAAGAGCCAAAGAGCCCTCAACCCCAGTCAACGCTGAATGAAGACCTCCAAGACGCATATAAGGCTTTTTCCAACAGTCCCTGGGGTGCCAAGATTGGTGGATTCTGGGGCACCGTGGTTAAGCAGGTATGAGATCTGAGCTCATGAACCCTGCCTGTCTAACATGCCTAGGGTGAATCGGTATACACACAAGCCTCAAAGGAGTTGGCTGAAGTTGGTGAAGATGCATCAAAAGGACTTACAGGACTGCGATCAACTATATTGAGCCATACACGGAATCTCTCACTCAACACCATTACTGCCGGCGAAAGCTCAAAGGATGGTGAGAATGAGCAGGCCACCACACCCAGGGCTTCTCAAGACGGCCCATCAGATGACAAACAATCTGAGAATACCCTGGCACGTCTTAGAGCGGAAGCCGCTAAGAGGCTGAAGGACCTTCAGCGAGCTGAGGATGCCGCGGATGAGGCTCTGATCAAATTTGGTGGCAACGTACGAAACTTCCTTAGAGATGCCGTCAGTATTGCGCCTCCGCAGGACTCGGATCAGAGCGGCACTGTTCTCTTCGAGAGTAAGGATGCCCAGGGCAAGCGCGTTATTCATACTTCGAGATTCGATGCTCAACTACACGTTATTCATACATCAACCGAAAGCTTTACGAAAGACCCCAACAGTGCTGATTATGCGGCCTGGTCAAAGGAGTTTGATGCTGATAAGAAGACACCCGATATCAACGACGATCTGCAAAAATTCCCCGATTTGCGAGCTACTATGGAGAAGTTGGTTCCCGACCAAGTTCCATACGTTGATTTCTGGAAGCGCTACTATTTCCTTCGTCACGGTATTGAGACAGCCGAAGCTAGACGACGAGATCTTCTCAAGGGTGAGTCAATTGAAATTTCATCAGTAACTCGCTAACAAGCCGACAGCTGCATCCGCCGAGGACGATGTTGCCTGGAGTGATGACGATTCTGACGATGACGACTCCGATGATTCTGACGACACCAGCACACCTGCGGCCAAGTCCAAGGTTGAACCCAAGACTGAATCCAAGACTGAATCCAAGACTGAACCCAAGACTGCCTCTACTGCCCCTGCTGCCTCTGCTGCTCCTGTCACCACGGCCCAATCTCCTGCAAAGACTCTCCTGAAGCCAACTGAGCCCCGCAAGTCCAACGACGAGAAGTCACAGGCGGACAGCGAAGCTAGCTACGATGTTGTCGGCGCCACATCCGGCAAGACAACCCAGACGCCCAACAGCCCTAAGGATCCCAAGGACGCAAAGAAGAAGGAAGAAAGCAGCGAGGAAGAGGATGATAGTGACGAAGACTCAGATAGCGACGAGGACTGGGAATAAATTCTGAAGGAGTCCAGTATATTCTTTTTGGGACGATCGGATTGTCGCTTGTGCAGCTTGGCGTTCGGAATTTGTGAAACCATTGTGGCATGTTGAAAGGACCAGAGCCTGTAACTTGATATTGGGTTATTAATCAGGAACTTGTGTCTTATATCCATCCGTCACCCCTTTTTGTTGTTTTGGCCGTCGTACATTTATTTCTTCTTCTTGGTAACCATGGTGAAACCATCCTCGTCGACTTGAGGCTGGGGCTTCTCCTTTGGCACTGCAACCAGAGGAGGGGCCTCGTCCATGTCGACATCGGCATCGCCCTCATCATCCTCGTCATCGTCATCGCTCTCCCAGTCTGTGTCCTGATCGGCATCCTCAACTCTCTTGAACACACCTTCGACCTTTGTTCCCTTGCGGTTTAACCAGCGTGTGCGCAGAGCCTTGACTTCGTCGAAAGTACCAAGAGTGCAGCTGGCGCGAGCGCGGAGAATGTTGCCTGCTACTTCTGTGCCTGAATCGTCATCGACGTTGACCTCGAACTCGTCGACCATTACCTGCAGGAGGACGGTCTCTACCTCCTCCAGATCAGGGTCTTCGGGGACCTTTCCATTCTTAGGGGGCGTATCGGTATATTCGGGGAAGAGTTCGACAACGGCACCGGCAAACCAATCGCGCTTGTCGGAAGAGTCGGGACCACCCCAGTTGTTCTGGACTGAGAGTGTAAGGGCAGGCCAGAGGTGAAGTGCGTATGCGACGGCTTGCTCAAATTCGGATTGGCGTTCAGCTGGAGATTCAAGATCAGTTTATGTTGATATTGTGAAGCGAGTGGTCATACTTACCCGCCGGAGGCAGCTGCGCGGGTTCTGTAGAGGCCATGATTGTGGTGATAGTTTTTGGCGGGGTTTGGAGGGGCAATTTAAGGAAGATGGCTCTGCATAAAAATTTTGGTGTTTTTCTCGACTGTTGGACCCGCCGCGGCCCAAGAGATTGGCCCACATAATTTTGGAGTTCCTCAAGCGATCCGGTACTACAGTACTATTTAGTATGTGCTATTTTTATTACCCTGGAATCGGTAAAATAATTAATTAAAAAACCAATCTTTATATTACAAGGTGTACGCATAACTACTACTTGTTTTCTTATTAAAGTCATTATTGTTGCGCGTTCCCCATGCCGTCCAAGTTTCCAACACTATATTGTGCTTTATATGGTTTCTTACGGCTCTCAACCTTGATTCTTGGCTGCAAATCTCCCCACAAACCAAAAGCACAGGCCATTTTTTAATCAAAGTGCAGTTTCAATCAGCAACTCACTCGCTGCATTCAGAAGGCGGATTCGGTTTGGTTCCTATCCCCGGTTCCGTGGAGTCAGGGGTAAGAACTGGATGCAACTCATCAAAGAAATGACATCATGAGACCCCTACTAGCTATTGATTAGGTTTTGGGTTCAGCTGAGCCTGACCCGTCATCACTCATCATGAACTGGACTGGACTAGACTGAACTGAACTGAACTCTTTCATGGCAGATGGCGCGTCTTGGATGCCGACTAATGCCATAGACTGCCCTGTTGTGAATTGAAGCATCAGTGAGTGATTGAGTAGTAGCCATGAACACGCTCAACACCACCTCCGTCTCATTTGCTGTGACGCCGACTGTCGTCTCGACTTTGTTTTCTCATGTGAGTCCATTCATCACATCACCTAGAAGGCATTGGCATGACATTGTCATTCTTTCAACTTCGAGGCCAATTAATTTCTCTTTCAATAGCAACTGACTTGCAACGCTCTAGTATTTCAACAGAAAACCCCTGAGACAACGTCCAACCGCCCATCTTTCCTACGATGAGGGCCTCCATCTGATCCGGTCATTCCTCGAGTATGCATCACACCACACTGTTGAAGAACTTCAAGCATTCACCGCGCAATGGGTACCGCATCCCCAATGGGTCAAAGTCGAGGATGCTACCATCGCCGAGGATCAATTGACACGCGCCGCTGAATTTCTTCAGAAGCAATTGGGTCCCGATGGCATCAAGCAAGTCGGCGGCGAGAAGTGGTGGCAATGGCGGAAACCTGATACCACCCTCAATGCTGAGTGGATTGAGATGCGTGCAGATGCCTATAATCGAAAACAAAAAGGCGGCAAGACGCGGCGCGTCATGATGTATATTCATGGAGGCGCATATTACTTTGGCAGCGTTGATGAGCACCGATATCAAATGCAGCGACATGCTCGAAAGCTCAAAGCACGCGTTTTTGCGCCTCGTTATCGTCTCTCTCCGCAATTTCCTTTTCCTTGCGGCCTTCACGATTGTCTCGCGGCTTACCTGTATCTGCTCACCGTTCAAGACCCAACAACTATTGTCTTAGCTGGAGATTCTGCAGGTGGCGGTATGGTCATGTCTCTGCTGTGTGTCCTACGAGACCAAGGCCTTCCATTGCCTGTTGGTGCTATCCTCATCAGCCCATGGGTTGACCTAACACACTCGTTTCCCAGCGTTGCGGGAGAGGCACCTTTTGATTACATCCCACAAGCCGGATTTCATCATAAACCTTCAAAAGCATGGCCACCACCAAATGAGGACGATGTTGCGATGTTGAGAGAGGAAGCGCTGAAGAAGAGGAAAGAGACAAAGAAGACGCCTGGTAAACATGAACTCAAGGAGAAACAGCAAGCGCCAGTTGCAAAGCAGGAACCGTCAGATGTCTCATCTAGATCAGATTGGATCAATGGTGGAGTTCCCATCAACCCTGAAAAACTCCTCTCTGTTACGATTGATGGGCAGACTGTAAAGCTAAAAGACCAGATTCAGGTATGTTACGTAGACGATATGTTCGATTGCAAGCTGACATCCTCAGATGTATACGACCAATGAACTCCTTGCACATCCTCTTGTTAGTCCGGTCATGCAGCCTACACTGGGCGGTCTGCCTCCGCTTCTCATTATGGTAGGAGGCGGCGAAATTCTACGAGACGAGCAGATATACTTGGCTCATAAATGCGCCAATCCCGCGAAATACGCGCCACCGGAAGAGACTCTGACACCAGAAGGAAGAGCCATGTTGGAGAAGTACAAGCCGACCGACGTCCAACTCCAAGTTTGGGATGACCTTTGTCATGTAGCACCCACACTGAGTTTCACTCGTCCTGCGAAGTACATGTACAGGTCTGTTGCTCAATTTGGAGCATGGGCCCTTGCGAGAGCTCAGAAGCGCGGCATCGAAATCCTCGACGACGACGACATATCGGTCATCTCTGAATCTGGATCCGAGAGCGAGCCCAAAGAGAAACCGCCCAAAACCCCGGAGACAGAAAAGTCCGATATTCAATCAGAGTCTGGCCAGGTTGGAAAGGCTGGCGATCCTCTCCCACCGTTCAAGAACCACATGATTCGACAAAGGGCCACTCGTCATGGTGCTACTCTACCATTGGCCCCTGAGGCTGAGCTCACAGCATGCTGCATGGAACCTACTAGTGTTGGCGTTGTGAAGGAGGGTACGGTCAAGAAATGGCTGGCGATGAAGGGCCAGTGGGACCATCGATATGCATCAACCAAGGCCAAAATCCACAAGAAGATGGTCAACGATATGGCCGTAGGCTATCATAATTTTGGCCCTGGTGAATGCCCTCCTCCAACCGCATTGGCTGGCCGACGACGAGTCGACTCCAAGCTGGTAGAAGATAGCAAGAGACAGCAGAAGAGTTGGGGTCTGGCAATGTGGTCACTGTGGGGTTCTAAGCACGACGAGATGACAGTCGAACGAGAGAAGAAGGCCGCTACACAACCAGAAACAAAAGTCGCCACCAATGCTGATGGTGAAGGAGCACGCTCCTTTGCTGATATTGACGGACAAGAGAGATCGCGGTCACAGCCAAACCGAGCACGAAGCCGATCCCACACAAAGGTGGTCACCGACGAGAACCAGACGGGCAGCCAGCCCATCACCGAGGACATGCCAGTTGCTCATCTCATAGAGCAACGAAAGGAGAAAGAAGCTGCCAGGCCTGGTCTACTCAGTCCCGATTATGCGCCGGAGACTGGTGTAGCTGGTAAAAGGCCATTTCTTGATGGCATCGCACTGCCGTTTAGTCTCAATAAGGATGCAGAGACTGCGAGTATGATGACGCTTCAATCCAATGCCACACCACTTCCAGGCTCACGGCCTATGAGTCCAAGCTTCCAGGATGATGATGATTCCACCGAGCCCTCACAGTCGACACTGCCAACACAGCTCACCTCGCAAGATGTACCAACTATCGAGATAGCAGGAAAGCGGCCATTCCTTGATGGTACAGCAGTCCCATTCAGTCTTAAAAGAGAGGCAGATACTGCTAGTATGAAGACTTTGCAGTCGAATGTTACCGCCATGCCCAGCTCGCGACCTATGAGCCCAAATGTGCAGCCACCAGGATCAGCTGAGAAGGCCCAGGAGAATGGAGCCGCAAAGGAGAACAGTGAAGCAGATGATGGAGGAGCAGGCTTGATTGCCACGCCGTTGGAGCGGCCTGGTCTTGACAGTTTTGTCACGGCTCAGGAGGATCTCCCCCAGGTTAAGTAAGAGGAGGAATTCATGGAAAGGAGTTCTTTTTTGGCGCTAGGTTGGATACAGTCAATTGTACTGTTTTGTACAATCAGGATATCCCGTGCCAAAGCACAATCGTTATCGTTATTTTCTTGCGTCTGTAATCAATATCCATAGTCAATAATCCATTTAAAGTAGGAGTATTCAACCTTTAATCCCTTTTTGAAGATTGAGTCCATAATCGTACATGGTGGTATAGTGTACAGGGGTATATACAGCCTCGCTAGAGATTCCCAAGTCTCCAGCTAGCAGATCATGCCTTCGTCCTAGATTAACCTTTTGTCTAGAAATCATCCAATGGTCTATTCTTTTCCATAATCATTGTTTGTTTAGTCCACGCCGTTGAATCGCTTCCACTGCTCAACGTAGAAGTAAGGATCTTGAGGACCCTTATCAAGTCCCTTGTAATCACCGGGTTCCGCCTTGACTTGTCGGCTCACGAAAGGTGTAAGCTGTTCCACCACTATTAGCCTTTTGGCCATGATCTCAAACAATAGTCCATCCTTACCTTGAAGTCCTTCAGATGTGGCACGGCGTATGTTCGGACCTTGTTCCACTCGATAACATAACCACCATACTTTGTGTGTCGACCCATTGAACCAGTACGGTTACCCTTGTAGAAGCCTTTTCCAACATCCTTGGTTGTGAGTCTAAGGTGGCGGTAACGACCGACAGAGAGGGCTTGTGTAGGTCTCATGATGAGGTTTTGACGACGGAAACGTTCGGAGTCGAAGTAGGAGAATTCGTCGGTCGAAGGCGGGGCGAATGGGGGGTTATCCGTGGTTCAATTACGGCTGGCGTCGCGATCTCAAGGTTGAATCTTGAAGATTCGGAGATTCGGCACCGGTGTTGTTCCGGTTCCGGAGTAATCGCCAATGGATCACAGGGGTGCCGTTAACGGCCAAGAGTTTATGATTGCTATTGGGACATTCTTCAGTAGGTAAATAGTGATGTCGCTTTGACTTGATGACGGTTTGAATAGACTAAATCACTGCAAACGTTCATATTCTCTTCAAAGGGCGAAATTCCACGACTTGGTGACTTTTTACTGCCTTTGAGCTCTGTAGGTGGGCTGCTACGCTAACGAGGGGCACTTGTGATGAACATGGATCCAATGGCTAACGTCGTCTCGCAGCAGCAGCTCTAAGCCCAGCCAACATTCGCTTTCGCGAACCCATGCTTTCGCCATATCAAATTATCCACCATGGATGGGTATCCGACGGGAAGTTTGGACCATAATGTCCCCCTTTTAGTGGCCGCTGGCTTCAACACCGAGACAGACGAGCTCCCATTGAGCACAGAGCTCAAAGAACAGAGCATCCTCCTCCGATCAGAGATACCACCTATCGAGGGCGAAGAGGCAGAGGTTTTGACAGAGTACTTTAAGGATATAGATGCTAGCGCAAAGTCTTGGAGCGCCTTTGAGAGAAATGAACCGTATAGGTTCCGGGTCAGGTCTACAGGAAGGGTAGGTAAGCGCGGGGCGATGTTCAATGTCTTGTTCTAATTATGTGGGATAGTCGTTCTTGTTACCACCTCGTCGAGCCCGTCTTCCCGAAGGTATCGAACCGCTCAGCGAACACCCGGTATTGCATTCGCCTTTCTCGCCGCTAAGTCCCGTATCTGCGATCTATCCGGATGGTCTCATCGATGCGCAATGGATCAAGAAGCACCAGGACCTCGTTCCCAGTGTGTACTTGTGTTTCTATCCCCTCACGAGCGATCCGAATTCTATGACATTACAAGATAACCATATCAAGTCCGATATCAACAACCTCAAGAGTGCTTTGCTGCGATCAGGATACAAGACACGGCTAGCGATTGTGTTACTTGCAGATGGTGAAGGCGCCGCTCTTTCATTGGCTGAAGGGATTCAAGAGAGACTGGAGAACATACGGAGAGGAACAGCGTTGGACCCGAAGTCGATCTTTTACATCCCATCGCAGGAGTCACATGACGATTTGAAGCAGGTTGTCGACAACGTCTTGGGCGTGTTGTACACTTCAGCCGTGGAATACTACCGAGACTTGGGACGGCATGCCAGGAAGAAGCGATCGCGTGGAATAGCACCCCAACCGACCGTGCCACCTACAACTGGAACATCACAGACTCTCTCACTCCCAGACTGGAATTTCAGATACGACTTCAAATCAGCAATCTTTGCAGAATTCCGCCAGGAGACGGATGCGGCGCTGCAGTTTTTCAAACAAGCATATGAGGTGCTCTTAGGACAGGATGTGCTGGACATTATCCCCAGTTGGAGCCCTCGCTGGAATGAGGCGCGACTCTTGGCGGATGTCATAGCGATACGATGGTTGAGGTGTCACTTATGGCTCGGACAAACCTCGCTGGCTGTTAGGAAGTGGCATTCACATCGAGAACGAATTGCAGACTTTGTCGATCGACGCGGACGAGGGACCAGTAATTATGGATGGCAGGCCTGGGAAGCTCGATGGGCTACGGTCATGGCGAATTTGATCGAAAGAGTCGGGTTGCCTGCTTTAGCCCCCGCGACTGGGGCTCTTTTTGTTCCACCAGATAAGTCTGTCTTGGGTGAACGAGTATCGCCATGGGAGTTGCTACACCATACAGGCTACTGGTATCGCATAGCAGCACGTCATCTTGTGGCCCGTCGGAAACTCGCGCACCAAATACCAGAGGAGGACAGGAACTCGCCAGATACAACGCCCGCATCAGCGGTTGCCAGCAAGGCCTTTGCATATGACACATATATGTGCCCAGAGCCGTACCAAGAATATCCTTTATCAGGTAAAGGGGTAAACCATTCGCAATTAGTCATCGACTGCCTCCAAGCAGCGAGCTCCCAATTTCAGTCTCGAAAGCAAGGGCGATTAGCTGCAGAGATATCCTTGGAAATTGCGTGGGAGTTTGCCAATTTGAGCCAGTGGGATGATGCTGTTGAGATGGTCTTACCGTTCTGGGAAGATATCGCATTCAGGTCAGAGGGCTGGGTTAACATCTCAGAGGACCTTTGTTTGACTATGCGGAAGATTGCTACGGGAGCTCGATGCGCAGACCTGGTGGTTGCCGCAGACTGGGAGTTAATGAGTAATAGTGAGTGCTCTTGGCTGATAAACTAGAATGCCGTGTTTCTAACTATGCCCAGAGTATCTGCGACGGCCACAATGGCACTATGACATAACCCGATCGCTTGAAGGGATCTCGGTCGAGAAAAAGCCCTCGATTAGCCTAAGTGATGAGAAGACAGGCTCGTTCGTTTCAGCTTCTTTTGTATTCCGAAACAAAGAGGGCAAGGCTGGCGAGACATGTATGGCGCAGCTTGCACTAACTTCCCATACGTTTCTTGATGCTGCCCCGATCACATTTGAATCCTTAAAAGTCGAGTTTGGAGGCAGTCTGAGACCAATTCAATTGGAGCATGAGGTTTCCGAAGATGAAGAACCACCATCTACCTCAGGGGTTTCCATTCTATCATTATTGTTAAAGGAAGACTATGCCGAAGAGTCTGAGGATGAGTTGCCAACGTTGTTAAAGGGCCAATCTAGCTTGACACTCCGACCTGGCCAGACTCGAGTATTCGAGATGAAAATACCTTTAAGGGAGCCAGGTGCTGCCACAGCTTCATCTGTCACTCTACTGCACAGCAACGATAGCTTCAATCTCGACTACAAACTCAAGATCCGCGATTCAGATCCAGTCGTTGGCTGGTACATCCAAGGTTCACCAAGGCCCAGAAGCAGTCGCCCCGAGGCGGGCACTATACAGATTCAGCCTCGACCGCCAAAGATGGAGATTAAGCTCTTGGAACCGATGGCTCAACACTATGCCAATGAGGCAATTGATCTGCAAGTTGAGCTAGTCAATGCTGAGGACGAATCCGCTACTGCTAAATTGGACATTCACCTCTTCGGAAAGGAAGTGCCTGCAATGCGTGTGGAGGCAGATGGGCATGAAGGTAGCGCTGAAGCATCAACAGAAGAGTCCAAGATTTTAGGACTTCCGTTGGGTGCCATCAAAAGCACAGCATCAGTCAAGTTCGTGCTGCATATTGATCCTGCATCATCTCCCACAACATTTGATCTACACCTGAAGGCGTCGTATCATCTAGAGTCGGATGCCGCAACGCCGATTATGCAGCTATTGACAGTTCAGCTCAACGTTATGAATGCTTTCGAGGCGAACTACGATTTGGTGCCACGACTTCACCCTGGACCATGGCCAAGTCTGTTCGACTCGGAGGGACTCGGAGACACGGAGGAGGGCGTTGCTCGAGGTTTTGCACAGAAGTGGTGTCTCCTATGTCATTACGCATCATTCGCCCAAGAAGATATAAAGGTTCTTGAGACGGATCTCAACGTGGTCTCATGCGTTGGTGGTGCAAGGTGCAACGTAAGTCAGGGGCCAAATGTATCACATGAAGGGGTAATTGTTGCGCCCAAGACGATGAATGAGGCACAGTTCGATCTAGTAGCCCAGAAGCTTACCATGGAAGATCGGCACCCCGTAACACTGGAATTGGCGTTTGCCATCCGGTGGCAGCGGCAGAACCGCAGTGATGGAGCAGTCAACACAACGACCATGCCAGTCGGCAAATATCTGGTACTGGGCACAGAGCCGCGAGTACTGGCCTCTGTGTATCATGGCGCCCCAGCAGGAGACGATCTTCCAGGGCTGATGCAACTGGATATGACAGTCGAGAACCCATCCAATCACTTCCTCACATTTGGTCTCAGCATGGAACCGAGTGAGGACTTTGCATTTTCTGGCGCAAAGCAAACGACCCTGAACTTGCTGCCGCAGTCAAGACGCACCACAACATATCGGCTGTTGCCGCACGTCAGCGGAGTATGGATACGGCCAAAGCTAACGGTGCGAGACAAGTATTTCCAAAAGGTACTACGTATAATACCGACAGAGGGGATGAAGATTGATGAGGAGGGGTTACTGGTATGGGTTCCGGGAGAGGAAAGACAGAAGGAAGAAGCGAAGAGCGGAGAGCGAGCATAAGCTTATGTAAAGGTGCGTGCGAGAAGTCATGGTTATTTATATTAGATGGGTGGGATGTATAGGTTGGGGTTAGATAGATGGCGGGTGTTGTTATAAATGAAGCTATCACGTAAATTATGATTTTATGTCAGTCTACTCACCATGCTTCGCTTGGGTTATTGTTTTTGCACAACATGATGTGAAAGCTGTACGCAGTATGACAAGACATGCGTCGTGTTAGTCGTCAAGGAAATGACAAGGTTTCACAACAGAGACACGACACAATGCAAGGGCGGATTAAGGTGGAACGTGTAAAACGTGTCTAAACGGTTGTGAAGCTTTTAAAGTCAAATCATTAGCGACTTACCTTATGCCCCGTCCGCTCGGTCGTCGGTCTTGGATTGAACAACGAGCAAGTCTGCAAGAGATTGAGTTCATCCGCCGGTGCCCGGAGATAGATACGGAGTAATCGCCTTGAATCCGAAAATGAAGCTCCTAAAGTGGAGATAACAAGATGAAACGGGCCAGCCTAAACGAGTTGAACCTCACATAAGACATAAGCCAATCTTGAACAAGCTTAGAGCCGATAAATGGTGGTCGAGACCACGTTGAGAATGGGAGATCAGCACTTGGCACGGGATCCATGCCACTGGAGTGGAATCAAGATCGGACTTGTCTTGGTCTTGTCTTAGCGCCTGTCTTGTGTGGATGTCATTAAAAGGGCTTTTCTAGGTCACTACGTATATTATGGTGAGCAGGCAGCCCAAGGAGAGAACTCACAAGACGCGTATCAAGGTCACGATCAAGTTGACATTTCTGTATTGGGCACTCATATTGTCATATGCAGCGAGACTTGTGATACCCGTCTTGAAATTAAGGCATATCAACCTGGACAAATAATACATGATGTTTTCCAAATCAATGACTCTTCCAATAAGCCACCCTCGGACATCGGCCTCGACTAATTGTCCGACTCGCGTGTGCATGACAGGCACTGGACACTTAGTTCAGGTTCAGCTCGCCTATCGTATCAAACTCGCAACTCGAATCAGCCCGATTATACTGGGTATCTAGGATACCACGCAGTAAGCCGCTGATCGTGTATGTCTCGAGGCGCTGACTGGCTGCAACTGTCGCCGGCCGGTACACGGACGAATACCTTGCCGCCTCTCCCGACGTTTACTCCGGTCTTATAGTCAATACTAACGGTGTTTGGGTATTTTTGCACCTTTTGGCTTGTCCGTGAGATGGATGAATGAATGAATGAGGCTAAGACTAGGGGGTACGAGTTCAGTTCAGCTGTAGCGTAATCGTGCTAGTTAGTAGTTAAGTTGCATTTTCGCATCCATCACAACCAGTGACAGTAACTGCCTAAATAATTGAGACGGACGCCCATCTCCAAATCTTTTTATTCTCGTCACGAGTCACTTCTTTCTTTCTTTCTTTCTTGTCTTTTGCTTCGCTCTGCAAACGACAGAAGCAAACATTGGCAAACTGCACTATCCTCTCTTTCCTTCTAGGAACAAACACCCTTGGTTGCCTGGGCAGGCACTTTTGTACATAAAAAAAAAGATTTCTAGCTGATCTTCTTTTTCTCTCCTTGCGACAACTAATTCTGCAGCATCGTCACCATGGCCACGACTACACCAGCTACGGCGCCAACCAACGCCATGATCGACGAAACTCGCCTGTCGTCCGACGAAAAGACTGAAGTTGGATCCAACAACATCATCGATACTTCTGCCGACAACAAGGAGCAACAAGCTGGCTCTGTCAGCGCCAGCAACAACAACAACAACAATGCTGCTGCTGCTGCCGGTGAAGAGCCTCAATATCCTGGCGCTGCAAAACTCACTCTTATCATCTCGTCTCTCTGCCTCGCCATCTTCCTTGTTGCCCTCGACCAGACCATCATCGCTCCCGCACTCGGCGCCATCACAGCACAGTTTCAGAGCGTCAAAGATATTGGATGGTATGGCTCTGCCTACCTTCTCACCACTACGGCTCTGCAGCCCATGTACGGGACTGTCTACAAGTACTTCAATGTCAAGATTACCTACCTCGCTGCTGTCTTTGTCTTTGAGGTTGGCAGCTTGATCTCGGCTGTTGCGCCCTCGTCTGTGGCATTTATTATTGGTCGTGCTATTGCAGGAGTAAGTTGACCTCTCATGCGTCTCAAGGCTCTTTACTGACATTTTGTGCTCTGCTCTCAGATTGGAACGGCTGGTCTCTTTTCTGGATCGATCGTCATTCTCTCCCTCATCATGCCTCTTGAGAAGCGTCCTCTTGCCTTTGGTCTTATCGGTGGTATGTGGGGTATCGCCTCCGTCGCTGGTCCTCTTCTTGGAGGTGCTTTCACCGATCATGCTACCTGGCGTTGGTGTTTCTACATCAACCTTCCTATTGGTGGCATCGCCATGCTCATCGTCTTCTTCTTCGTCCATGTCAACCGCAACAACTCAGAAACTGTCGGCATGTCCCTCAAGGACCGCATTCTCAAGCTCGATCTCGCCGGCGCCGCCATCTTCATCCCTGCCATCGTTTGCCTGCTCCTTGCCTTGCAATGGGGCGGTGCGGAATACCCCTGGAGCAACTCACGCATCATTGGTCTTTTCTGCGGCTTTGGCGCTATGATTGCCATCTTCATTGGCATCCAGCTCTGGAAGGGTGATCAGGGAACTCTTCCCCCTCGTCTGTTCAAGAACCGCAACACCTTGGCTGCCATTGTTTTTGCCATGTTCTTTGGTGCCGGTTTCTTCCCTCTCATCTACTACCTCTGTAAGTCCCACCCAGTGTCTTGTTCTAATTTCTCTTGACTAACATGTTCCAGCCCTCTACTTCCAGGCCATCCAGGGTGTTAGTGCCGTCCAGGCTGGAATCAAGATTCTTCCTCTCCTCCTCTCTACCGTCCTTTGCTCCATCGTCTCAGGCGTGATCATCACCGCTATCGGCTACTACAACTACGTCGTCATCCCTTGCATGGTTCTGTACACTGTCGGCTGCGGTATGCTCACCACTCTCGATGTCCACTCCCCTCTTAGGGAGTGGTTCGGTTACCAGGTCATCGCCGGCCTTGGTATTGGCTGTGGCTTCCAGATCGGTGTCCTTATCATCCAAACGGTATTGTCCCAGGATTGGGTTCCTGTCGGTACCGCTGTTGTCCAGTTCGCGCAAGCCTTCGGTGGTGCCATCTTTATAGCTGTTTCCCAAACTGTCTTCCAGAATGGCCTCATTGATAAGATCAAGGCTGACGACATTGGTATCAACCCCACCATCTTCATCAACACTGGAGCTTCAGAGATTAAGGACACTTTGAGAAAGATGGGCCGCCTTGACGCCCTCGACACTGTTCTGGAGGCGTACATGAAGGGTCTCCGGGACACCTTCTACATCTCTCTTGCCTGCGCCGCTTGCGCCTTCATCACTTGCCTGTTCTTTCAATGGAGGTCAGTCAAGAAGGGCCCTGATGGCGAGGACAGGAAGGCCGAGCCCGCTGTGCCCGTCTAAAGAGCTCGCGAGATTGATTCGTAGTATGACGATTGTAGTTTTGCATAGATACCCTCAGACATCTCTCTTCTCATGGTCACAGCACTTGGCGCTGGTAATAATAAGTGTCTAATGTCATAGAACGGTTAATAAAAGCGGTCTTGTAATTAAAAGTTGCTCATTGTGTATCGTCTGGTGGCCTGTCCCATGAAACCCGTGCCTTTCTAGCCCTCGTCTTGACCCCAACATCTGCTCCCACGAATCTAAGCACCCAATCTTTGACCGACTTGGCTTTTTGTAACTGCGGATGCATTTGTCCGCGTTTGGAGAGATCTCTTGTAGAATAAAGCCCAGACCCATCCCTTCTCCATAACAAACTCACCTTGGTCATGCCCCTGCGGAGGCTCTGGCCGTATACTTTGCCCTTGAATACATGAAGGGCGATGTTTCGCATGAGAACTACATCCTGGCGCCGGAGAGCACTGATCTCGGCGGCGGCAGCGTTGTCCTGTGCCAGCCAGAACGTCACAGCGAATCCGGTCTTTGTATCGTCCCCGAGTAGGATTTCTACTAGCGAGAGTGTATGACCCCAGCGCGTGGTGACTGTCCGAGGCTGGGCGATGGATATAATGCCAGCGATGATATTGAGGGTGACAGTTTGTGGATTGAGGGCCAGGATCTTTGGTGCAGGTGGTATGTCTTCCAAGTCAGAGAGGTGAGATGGCAAGTCCTCTCTCATATCCACCTGTCCTGCAGAGGAGGTCGTCATAAAAGACGTCTCTTCAAACGTCGTTTCCTCAAAACTGTCAAGTTGCGATGAGGGAATCGAATTATGCAAGGCCAAAGAATGATCGTAGAACTGCGATAATACATTCTCCGGGTCAACGCCGTCAATCGACTGCGACTGTTCTTTAAAAGAGACTTCAGCCGTGGTGAAGAATTCGGATTGGTTGGCCAGGTTGAGGCTGATGCTGATGTCGTGTGTTTGACTGAGCCCCGTATGGAGAGGTTTTCTGTTCAAGGGGAGAGAGCGCCATGGTGCGAGGGTTGAAGGCGGTGCTGGGGTTGTTTTGTGAGGTTCTAGTCCTAGAAACTCAGCAAAGGAGTCGTCGATTTGTGTTATTGTGCATGACTGTGTTGTTAAAGATGAAGCGGGTGGTGCACCGACAAAGAGAAGCAGTCGTGGTGCCATGCCGCTGACCCTGACCGCCTGTAGTGTTGAAGCTCTATGTGAAGCATCCCATTATATTGCCAAGGCGTGGCGTTGTGCTGCCTGGAGTCAGAGCTTGAAGGATTGATAAGATAAGCCAAGGTTCACGATGTATTTATTTTTGGTGGAGGTAGTGGCTTTTGAGGCTGAGCTGAGCTTGATGCTACTACGTAGTAAAGTGAGATCGGAGCCGACCACTTCCCGGGCGCAGGTACCGAGGTATCCCCATCCCCATCTCC
>JAADJG010000815.1:0-31954 GCA_012932025.1 Fusarium austroafricanum | reverse complement strand
TCAGGAACAGGTATAGCGGTGGGTAAGCCTTTGTATAGATCCAAGAAATAATATAGCTAAATGTATCCTCCAAATCAATCTCCTAGTCTAATGTTCCTCATATCTCAACTCCTCCCGCCATCCATTGATCCCTCTAAGAAGACTTGTTCTTGTGGTAGCACAAGACCCAACCAAAGTCAACAGGGTTGGTGCTAATAAGAGCAGGCTTGTCCTTGCCGAACTCGGCACTTCCAAACTGAACACCGTACTTGTCCTTGTATCGCTGGCAGACGACATCTGCTAGATCAGGTGAAGGAATATCGGGAATGTTGACGCTAAGGCTGATGAGATCTAGCTTGGTGACTGCATAGTCGAGAGTGGTGAGTTGTGCGAGGGGAATTCGCACGGGCTGCTGGCTGTGGTCGGCAGAGTTGGAGACCATAATGTTGGCGTAGGCAGTGGGTGCCTGGCGAGCAGTGGGTTGAGCAGTAGTGGCTGAGGCAAGGACAGCAACAGCGCCGGCGAAGAGGCTTGTGAAATGCATTGTGATTGGTATTTGTGTATAGTTGTATATGCAAGATTTGTTATGTGACTGTGTCTGAAGAACGAATGTTGGATGTTGACTTGAGACAAAATATCGAGTTTGACATCGAACTCTTATACTTGTCCAAATGGGCGTATTTTCAATTACACTTGCTACACGTCAAAAAGCTAATTATAGAAATAGGCCTCATTTCCCCAAAGCCTTCGCCCGCCCCCATGTCGTGTGATGCTTGCACATGTCAGCACTTGGAGATTTACGAGGCATGCACCAATTCTTGGCCCTAATCCTGCGGACGCAGATCAATTTTCTCCGCAGCCACTGAGAGCTGAGGATTTGAGACAGTCAGCTGTCGATCATGAGATTATTCTGTTTTGGAACCAGGATATTACGATATGGTTGGATAGTGAGACATGGTGTCGGGCACAACGTAACGTCGAGCTTTCTCGTATTTTGATGGGTTGTGATATTCTTAATTGATTATGAGAATGAGGAAGTCTTGGTTGTAATCTCCACATGTCATACTGAGCGCTGCATATCCCCGAATGTGACGATAGTACTTCGGTGAGTCCTAGCTGACGCCCGTTGAGAGCTTGGTAATGCGGTACAAGGACTTGGCATTGTTGATCATGATGAGCCATCTGTAGTTTTACATGGCTTACTATATCAGACTCTGGAATTATTCTGTGTTACACACTGATAACTTGTGAGGGCATCATGTGTGTCACACTGTCTCTAATTTGACTCTGCCTGCCTTGCCAAGATATAATCAGTGCTCGCAGAAGTTGTAGTTCACTGAGTGCCAATGACTCTGTGCCCTCTCTGCTGTCCGCTCATCCATCAACTTCAACCGATGCTCCCGAGATTCCTCTACACTCATCAGTCCTTTAGGGACTTCACCATCTCCGATCCACCAGTCCTTCTGTTGGGGCGGAACATTGGCCGTTGACAAAATTCTCTGGTGAGGATCGACCAGCCATAAAGCTATGAAGCGTCTGTGTCCTGGCTTTGTCGGGTCTTGTAGTCGGAACGAAGAGACGCGGTGTTGACTGCTGCAATGTTAGTGGCTCTATCAGTAATAATTACGAGGAATGAACTTACAAAACATTCGGGAACGCTAGAAGACGACCCTCTCGTGTCTCAATATCTCCATAGCCCTGTGTGCAAGCGCTTGCAGGCCATGCAGAACCTCCTCTAAGAAGTGTACCATAAACTGCCTCAGCATACTTAAACTGATCCTGGTTAGTCTCTAGGTCGTCGTTCAAGTAGTAGCTTGTCTGCGTGCGGAAGGCCAAGCGAGCATCCGTTACGTTCTCACTATCGAAATAGTACAACGCAGTTGCAGCAATCTTCTCGTTCATTTGGCCCTCAATCTGAATTCTGTATCAGTACCACATACTTCAATCTAGAGAGTGTACTTACGTGCCAACCTCCAGCGGGAAACTCGGGCTTCTTGGGGGTAAGCTCAATACTAGCCATCTTGACAATGATCTGCAGGCCATGCTCTTTGAACTTTTCGTGTAAAGTCTCCTTTGGCGCGTAGTCAGCTGCCTCAAATGGCAATGGATCGGGGAGCTTTGCCGAACGGAA
Organism: Fusarium austroafricanum; assembly: GCA_012932025.1. Taxonomy (NCBI): domain Eukaryota; kingdom Fungi; phylum Ascomycota; class Sordariomycetes; order Hypocreales; family Nectriaceae; genus Fusarium; species Fusarium austroafricanum. Next base: position 29,844 of record JAADJG010000815.1, on the reverse strand, counting down.
CTTCTCCCACTTTGCTCTGGCCAAGCTCTCTTCATCCACGTTAGGAGTAAGGGGAGAGAGATTTTCATTGAATCGACGGGTAGCTTCATCTTCATCCACTTCAATTGGGTTTTCAGCACAGTCACAGCAGTTTTCTTCAAGTTCTTCCAGTTCCTCGTTGGTGAGCTCGACGTCCTTGTTTTTGAATTCCTCAAGGTCCCACTTTGGAAGCCAATTCTCGTCGTCTTCGTCACTGCGAACGCGTCAGTTATGCAAAGAAGATGATCAAAATTTGGCACTCACTTCGCAACATGTATCCAAGCGAATCTAGACTTTTCCCTGCCAGCATTAACTTTATCCCTGTAGCTACGATACTCTCGCAGACAATGATCCCAAGCAGGAATGACTTTGTCAACTAGCGTTTCAAGGGTTTTGTATACATCTGCAAACTTTGTCGGATGGAGGTTGTTTACGTAACTCGTGAACTTGGCACTGCCATCCCCCTGAAAGGCAACATTGGCTGGTAGCCACTGATACTTTTCGGACCAGTATTCTGGCTGGACCCTCCCTGAACCTATATTGTACCCATACGAGTCGAAGGGCACTTTCAGAGGGGTTTGTCCATCGATGGGCTCGCCTTGGCCAATGAAATCAAGTGCATTTGAGACACCAACAACTTCTTCTTGGATGAATGGTGAGCGATCTGTTGTTTGTTAGCACTACCCTTTGGTAAGAATAGTCTAATGTATGGTACCGTAGACAAAATGGTACATCGAAGGATGAATCAGATCCTGGACCATATCATTACTGCGTGGATGCCAATCGATTTTATCTTTTTGATCTTCCCGAAGCTGATCACATGCATTATTGAGATCCTGGTGAAGAGCCTCGTCGATATGCGAGTCTGATTTGATGATCGTGTTGCCGGGCCCATCCAGTGTTGGGATCAGGCCTGACTTGAGAAAGTAGTTTGCCTTGACGCGCATTTCTTCTATACACTACCATATCATCGTCAGTGACCCGATAGTCTCGACCATTCGTCAACCTACATAGTCAAATGCCGCCTCAGTGACGATCCTGGATCCAGGCATAGGAGGTCCTCCCTCCAACTTGTCCTGCAGAATTCTCGCATACATGCCATCCTCGGACATGCTAAGCGCCTCATTTCGCCACTTCTGCACAATGGTCTCGTCAAAAGCCTTTTTATGCCAATCTGGTTTGTCGGTCAATGTATCCATGAGAATCATCATTGCAACCTCTTTCACAGGGACGACAGTCGAATTACTCCCAGGATGTTCGGGAAATCCGATTGGAAATAAGGATTTCTCAACACCATACCTATACATATCGGGCATATCTCGAAGAGCGAGATTAACGCCAGGATACAGGTGTTTGGGATGCGGCATGGTAGGATGACCTCAATGAGATGAGATGGGAAGAGCTGAGAAGAGTGTGAGATTTGGACAGATTAGGGAAGACCGTGGTATTTTAATGCTCTGAAGGAGCATGTGCATAAGTGCTTGGTCAATCATGTCTCAGGCAGATGGAGGGAAACGTCGGCGGTTTCTCAATATAGCATCGTGTTTGTGAGTTGATGGTGGAGACACAATCTTGGTTATCTTATCTAGTCGATTAGCGTCATGGTAGCCTAGACAATTTGATGCCTGCTGGACCAGCCTCAGAAGGTCTTCGGTCTTCTAGGTAAATTATGGACCATTTTTATGGGTCATCTTCATCGGTGTTGTCAGAATCAGTATCCGTCGATGGGAAAAACTACAGAAATGTACTAGAATCATGTGATAGAAAGCTTTTGCAACTTGAGATAAAAACGGAGGACTAGTTGGATTCACATTGCTACGTCGGGATATTTCTGCGTGTAGCCATAGGTTTCGCCCTGACCATTAATGGAGGTTTATCCCATAACACAAAAGCCTTCTGATTAGCCCAATTCCGACTTCTCTCACATAACTCAAGGTCATATTTAAAGAGCAGCGTGGCCAAAATGAGTCTCATCTCATGCATGGCCATGTTCTGTCCAAGACAATTTCTGGGTCCGAAACTGAACGGCTGGTGAGCCTCTAAAATATCTCCTGCATACTTCGGATCAGTTCTGAGCCATCTTTCGGGTGCAAAGACTTGAGGATCGGCGAAGTTAAACTTTGATTGGTAGGTTGACCAATGGTGAACAGATGTCCACGTCCCTTCTGGGATATGTTGGCCCAAGATCTTTTGTCCACCTTTGGGGACGAGTCTCGGACTTCCAAGAGGGGTTGGGGTGTAGATGCGGAGAGATTCCTTCAAGCACGCATGCATGTACTTCAGCTCGGCAAGTCTTCCGAGAGTCATGTCTTCAGCGTTGGTGAAGCTGCCACGAATTTCCTCAACAAGTATCTTCATCTTGTCAGGGTTGGTGAGAAGATAGTAGACAGCTCCACTCAAAAGAGTCGCTACGAAATCGACTGTCAGTTCTATTCTTCCATTCTCATACCTAATACTTACCAGTTGTTTCTGATCCAGCAAGCATGAAGATCTCTGCATTCGAGTGCATTTCCTCAAGCGTCAGTCCCCTACCCTCTTTTGCCTGTAACACAAGATTCCATACATCGGGCTGGTTAGAGCCATGTAGCAGACGATGGTTAACACGGTCCTCCGAGTGCTTGCAGTGCGTGATACGTGCTTCGGTAACTGCCTTTGGCTCAAAGCGAGTTAATATGTAATTCAGAATTGGGTAGTACATAATGAAAGACACAATGGGCATCATCTTTAGTGATTCGAAGACTGATTTGACCCAAGGGCTATATTCATTACGTGCCAGGAGGTTGAGCGGATGGCCAAAGCATAGCTCGGCCATTACGTCAAAGGTTGTAAAGTTGAATAACTGGGTTATTTCGATTGGCTTCGCTCCCTCCTCGCCGACCTCAGAGATTTTATGCATAAGAAGATCGGTGTATTTCTTGAAGAGAGGCTGTTGTTCCTTCAGAGCTCGGTCGGAGAAGGCAGGCGAAAAGAGGCGACGTACACGTGCATGGTCCTCGGTATTGGCCGTGAGCATACTTGGAACGCCTACCAGAGGTCATCGTATGAGCTAGGTCAGACATTTGGGTGATCAGACGAGTCGACCTTACCGTTTATTGGTTGGATAAAGAATTCTTTTGGTTTCTCCGTCACCTTATGGGCATGAATATCATTCCAAGCTTGAGCAGCCGCATAGCTCAAGTCGTTCGGACCATAACGAACGACAGGTCCATACTGATCGTGTAACTTCTTCGTCCATGCCACATCTTCGCCTCTAAACAACTTGATCCAGTAGGGAAATCGACTGATTGCACAGAACTTCGGCCCGGGGATTTTGGCTAATGGATGAAACGTAATAGAATAAATGCTCCAGCCGACAAGATAAAGGCCCAAGAGGGCTATTGGAACAGTGATAATGCTCAGCATTGTTGCCAAACCAGTGTACACGAAGCATTAGAGATCTTGCCACTGAGAATTTAAGATCAAGTTCGAGCGGGACAGCTCCAGCGGGATATGTTGTTTATATTGGAAACCCAAGACATTGAGTACGCAATCTTCTCGGCTCCTGAATCCTACGATACAACATCAGTGGAGAGCAAGAATCTACCCACCTATCGGAAGTAGACCCCCACCCTACGATACAAAAAGCCCTACCATAAAGGTAGATAAATGAAACATAAATCCGATCCTTCGAGGGTTCGACCTCGCGTAATAACCAAGAGCCACCTTTATGCAGCCAAAAGATATCCTTATGGGTGTGGTTTCTGCAGGCTCTCTATGCCTCGGCTTTGTCATGAAGTACAAGCGGTTATTAGCATACTGTGAAGATAGCGGTTATGATGCTGGTGACGACAGATAGCCAAGCCTGTATCCCAGTGGCCAAGACTGCAGCCTTCTTGCAATGACAAAAGAATTGCTGCGCCTGACCCGCAGATGGAACTGAAGTGGCAAGCATGAAAACGCAAAAAAAGTATTCTGCGTTTTCTCTATTTGTTGTAGCAAAGTATTAATCCGATTTGTGAAAGAATCACCGCCTAGGCAAAGACTAGAGCCACTATATCTATTTACTCTCACTTTATCTACTTAATTCCTTTGAAGCGGTGTCCATCTGCGTTTCTTAAGATCCTCACTTATCCTTCTAGCTATATCCTCTGGCGCCTCGGCAACATGTCCAGTATCATCTAACCACCTTTCCTCCTCCTCTGTACTCGTTCTCCCCAGAATGGCATTCCTATACGGATATCTCCCAAACTTCTCAATGATCGGCCAGTGCGAATCAAGAATCATGCACCACCAGAATGTCCACGAAGTAATACTAAGGCTATCCTCGCCTTCTTCGAGAGGTGGACCTTTAAAGACTTCGCGTAGGAAAAGCAGATCGTCTTTTAACGTCTCATCCCTTGTTAAGCGATAGGGATCAAGCTTATTGGAGTGTGCTTCGACGGCTTGGCGTAGTGCTTCGGACAAAGATAGGCCAATCTTCTGGCTCTGTAAATCTTCTGCGTGGAGGAATGGAGCTGCCCACATAATCTGCGTTGCAACCCAATAGCTGAAACTACTGATTCCTGCGTCCTGCCATCGCTGTCGTTTATATGGCTTTTGCTCCTCTGGTAACTCAATCCACTGCCCAGCGAGCCTCCTTGCTAACGGCCCAAAATAGGCGCTTTGCCAACGCGCATCAATTCCTTTGAACAGAATTCTGGAAACTTGATCAAGAAGGAGCTGGAGGCCGAAACACTGCTGTGGAAAAGATGAGGACGTTGGCGGGGGGAGGAATGTCATAAGATCTATGTCCGGGAGGCTGGCATCGGGGCTTAAATGGCTGAGAGCGATGAGGGCTTCCCGTGCTTTGCTTGATTCGCAGACTTTGGCGAAGTGCTCGGCTGTTTCGGGTGATCGGAGAGTTGAGAAGTTTAGCTCGGAGGTTTGCGAGAATGGGAGATATCCATCGGAAATTTCGTTTAATAGAGAGGGGGTAATAAGCGAAAACAAGTCATCGTGGCTTTGCATCTTGAGATGTTTGGAGAATGTCATTACGGACGATCGTAAAAAGGATATATGAGGACGTTATAAGGGAGGAGGATTTGTGGGGATTGGCCGAAAGGAGAAGGTCAAGGAGTTGGATGTCAGCACAATACCACCCGATATAGATAAGCATCTCGCGTTGGCCAGTCAAGGCATGAGATGTGGCAAAGACCAGTCAAAGTTAAAGATAGAAAAGAGGGGTTAGGCAATAAACTACGGAATACCTTCCTACATGTCGCTATATAATAGATAGTGACTGTGATGACTACTCACAAGACGTTCTCGGATCGATGCCACGAGATCTCAAAGGAATTTGTATGTTCTATTAATAGAGCACTCTGTTAATGATATCTTCTGATCAAATCCTCTAGCTAGATAAAGACCCAAATATCGATAGACTACCGGAGTTCTCAAGGGCTTTCTACGTCAAGATCTAACCGATAGCTGAACGAGAAATAAGAATGGCAGGTCAGGAGCTGTTCTATTGGGAAGTGAAGTTTGTGTAATTTATTGTAACTTTAAAATTAAGTACTTTACATATGCTCGAATAGAACTCTATAGTAAGATTTTCAGGAGAGAATATCCTGCGAAGACACTAGTTAAATAGTTTCGCTAAATATAGTATAGTGACAGGCCAGCTATATTATTGCCTAGAGTACAGAATAAGACTTTGCGCCGCTTATATCACCAGGCTATTATAATCCGGTGTAGAACTAGGTATGTACCAAAAAGCCGATAGTATCAGCTCTAATATTTTGGCACAGTAAAAACTATCTGCAAGCCCAGAAGAACCGCCAATTAAAAGTTTCAGTAAAACAAGCAAGCTGTCAAGCTTAGTGTCTACCTATAACAAGATGAAGTTGCTCTCTGACTGTAGATGGGAACCCTAGCTCTCACCAAAGGGAAATAACCCATTCGACCCACAGCAAAGATAATATATGGGATTTATACGATTGTAACGTTGCTGTCTTCTTCCACTTATGGAGCCGCGAACCATCCAGATCCAAATTCGCCAATACGTTGGAGTGCCATGAGGTAGCTATATAGTGTTAAGCGACCAATTTAATAGGTCTAGAATATGTCAAGCATCGGTCGGATATTAACGCCGGAACTAGCAAGCGAGTGAAGCGATATCCATAAATTGCGGCACAGACAAATGAATATAGATATAAAAGTGGCACTACCGCTAGATACTGAATATTGTCTAGCCTTGTAGGGCAGCGGCCCGGAGGATTTTAATATTCGCTTGGCGGAAGATTTCCAAAAGGATTGGAATTTTTGTAAATGATCCTATCTGTGGATACTGATATAATTTACTACTGTAAAACTATCTCTTGACGTCCGAATAACCATGGATACATGATATGTAGCGGTCAAGAGTCTCGATGCAATTCGTGTATATAATACGACAGTCCCAGATGATCTCCTCACAATCATCACCTCAGCTACTCAACGCATTACATCAAACTCTCAACCATTACCTATAATTTATAATTATATATTATTCTTTAGTTAAAATGCGCTTCGACACTAGCATTCTCTCTGTCCTCATGGCCGGCTTCGCCACAGCCTCGCCCGTTTCTGAAAACCCTTCTTCGCTCGCCAAGCGTGCCCAATACGATATGTGTGGCGATTCCACCTTCGACAATCACTCCACCGGTGGATCTCCTCTAGTCAAGGATTGCCAGAAAATCACCCGCAACATTGCCGGTGACGGCAGATGGGACCTTACAGTTCGTCACCGCCAGGTAGTCCAATACGGAACTTGTGCTTTTGGTGCCGAAATAGTTGGCCAGCTTACCGCGGGTTATATCGGCAACACTGACATCATTGATTTGATCAACGATTCGATCAACAAGTTCCAGTGGGAAGGAAAAGTCGGTGCTGCTGGTGAAATGAGCTGCAAGAGCTTGTCCGGAAGGTTTTCAGATGCTCGCGTGAGGTGGGGCATCTACCATACCTAACTAGAGAGTTCCCTGGCGGGCCTTCCCGTTTCCTGGGCGTTTACAAAGCATCAATAATCACAGCTTATAAGGAGTTGGATATTTTAATGGGAACTTGATCAGTGATGCGGACTTGAGGGCTGGCTGATGTGGCTCGGTTGTAAGGGATGGGACAGGGTTATTATAATGGCTTTCGCGTCATCATGGGCATCTATGATTTTTCTCCACAAGAATATAACTATACAATAAGAAACCCCGGTATAACTCGGCGAAATTTTTATTCTTTTCACCTCATCTGTGAAGTACCTTTACTGTAAAAACACGACTAATGTCAACGCACCGGAAGGAGAGCTCCGGGGATGGATCCCTGTTTCAGACTTTCGCCAATGTACTTGGGCTATGATGCCAAAGAACAAGCAAAAGTCATTTAAAAAGCCGCCATATCTTGGGGTATCACACGTTGCTTGTGTATCTGAGTATGCCGGACCTTTGACGGAAAACGTGAAGGGCTTGATCTGGGCCTTACCCCTCTCCTTGGCGGTCTAATGATGTTCGCCACAAATGCATCACATTCCTCGTAAACTATTCATTCCCTTTCTTAGATACCTGCATAGGTATCCTTGAACGTGGCCAGCTGAAATATCTTGGATTGCCATATTGTGGACATTGATGATTGGGGCTGGCTGAGAGTGAAACATGGTGGTTAGACAATTCCGATTGGTGAGGCTTGCATGTGTTCAGATCTATCTCCCAACTGCAGCAGACTAGTGATATCCTGCATTGAAAAGGCTATCGGGCCATGGTCTCGAACGGAATTCTGAGGCTTAGCTGAAAACATACATTTCCTGTCGTTAGATCGTCACTGGTCGGGTTCCTCCATCGAGCGTTTGGAGGCTGAGACACGGAATGTGATCAATCTCATCTCATGCATACTGTAGTTGCCAACACAATTCTCATGTATTAATTGATGGGGTATTGAAGCCTCTATTAAAAGCCCTCTCGTCTTGTTGCTCTTTCGGTGCACAAGACAACATCACAGTATTACTTGTATCATCGACGCACCAAATACCCATACTTACATACCTTACTCAAGCTAGCTATCATGAGTACAGAAACTTCCACCGCCAAGAAACAGAAAAGCCCTCGAAGATGGAGCTAAAATGTCTTGCGCAAGTTGGCTTCTTCAAGAGGAACAAAGTTCCAGTTTATTTACCTGGAGAACTCGAATATGAGAAGTCTGTCGCAAACCCCAACCTGTTGTATCGCTTTGCTAGGCCGGCATGCGTTGTCCAGCCTGAGCATGAGTTTCACGGCGGTGTCCTACTGTCGGAGTGAGTGGCTTCACTGGTCTTAGGCCTTTCACTCGGTGCTTTGGTTTGGGCAGTGACACTCTTCTGGAGGTCACAATTGTCATTCCCGACAACGGAACTGTCACTGTTACTTCCAAAGATGATGAGAACTCGGACAACGACAAACTGTTCTGGGCTCTCTGTGGCGCTGGTGGCAATAATTTCGGAGTTGTCACCAAGCTCAAGATGAAAGTTGAGAAGCTTAAGGAAGAACAAGTCGTTGTGGCGGGAACATAGACGTAGCCTCCAAAAAAACAAACTGATTTCGAGAAACCATGATTAGGTTTTACGAGGCAGGGTGGAATGACGAAACAACGATTGACAGCAGTTGGATGTATGATCTCAAGGACGGTGACCAGAACCCCTCAGTTCGCTTCCTTGTCTATTACAACGGCCTTGAAAAGGACTTTGATAAAGAGATCGAAGACCCCCTTAAGAATGACGATCTCGTAAGAGAACTCAAAAAACGAACACTAGAGGAAACATCGACGTGGTTTCTACTTGAGACTCTCGTGGCTCAGTGGTCTGAATAGACACAGAAGGCTTTGCCCACCAGTTTTACCTCTTCGTTCAGAGTTTATACATCCTTCACTTTCATGCACAATTCGTATTTCCCGAAGATCATTTCCATCATCCAGAAACTATTTTCAATGTTTAAAACTCAGTTCGACGGCAATGAAGGCAATATGAAAGTGTCTTGGATTCACGCTGGTGGAATGTCAATAAATGGCGACTCTGCTTATCCCTGGCGAGGATGCACTTATCATACCTACATCCAGCTCGAATGGAAGGAGAAGTGGCTTGAACGAAGCATGCGGGACTTTCTCCAGGCATTTAACAAAGAGCTGAGGGAGTGTTCCATGAATGGACTTGGGCTGTATGTCAAATTTCCTGATGAGGCATTGGACGATAAAACACATGAGCGAGCATACTATGATAAGAATCAACAGAGGCTCAGGGAAATCAAGACGATTTGGGATAAGGACGATGCCTTTGGGTGGCCGTACGGCGTACAGCCGGTTGGTGGGCGGAAGCAGTCTCCAGCTGCAGAACCCAAGACTGGTACCACGGCTGAAGCAAGTCAGGATCCTCCCTATCCAGGATTCCTGAGTGCGAAAGATCTGACGGACAGATCAGCGAAAACATATTGGTCTACATATAATCCAACAAGTGTAGAAAGCACACTTGGGGAGACAGTTGCATCATAGCATACTCTCACAAGACATAGTCAGTCCTAACCAAGGGCAGTCAATTACAGCGCAGAGGCTAGTGATTTGGATGTATTTCGTGAAATTTATTATATCTTGAGATGACCTTGTCCTGTCGTTAATTTCCAGACGTATTAATATTCAAGAACAAGTTGTTGCATTGAACATCCAAAACCGATAAAAGAAGACAGTCATCAAAGGAGATTTGGAATGTATGGGTTTGTTTCAAGATTGGCTCGTGCAGCAGATCGTCCGGGTAGATTGAGCTCCCTTCTCTTTTCTACATCCAAACATCGCTTTGAACATCCTGTTCTAGAGATCCGGTGCCAACCACTGCATTCCAGAATCCATATAGTCCATCTAGTATCATCCTCTTAGAAGCCATAGTCTGAGCATACATATGTGAAGCTAGCAAACTTTTATCCTCCAGAGATCATCACCAGTTTTCATCCGCCGTTGAGATAGACTCTCAAGTCTATGAACGATATCAGTCACCCCAACTCAAGTCACCATCTCCATCATCTTCAGCCTCCACGGCTATTCCATGTTGGTCTAATTAAGCTTCTTGGCTCTAGCCCTTGTATCCTTCACGCCGATGCCGAGCACAAACGTGATCCTCAGAACAGTACAGATACCCGTGATGACAATACTAGCCCAATCCACCGGTCGCCAATCTGCAAGCGCAAGGTTGCCCGAGATGCGCATACCAATGTATATAGCCGTAAACATTGTAAAATCAGCAGGCAAAATAGCAAGCTGCACCATCTTCCAGATGATAATGTCGTGCGTGTAGCGCAGCAATAATATCTGGAGGAGCAGATACGATGTGCCCATGCCGCCAATTTGGTAGATGAAGACTCGGAAGTGATCCGTTGGTGGGTAATTCACAAAGAAGGCCTCCATGGCGAGATTGTGATCGATAAAGTTCCCGTACATGCCCGCAAGGGTCAAAATGGGGTCGACCCAGAGGAACCAAAGGCTGTAAATAGGGTGAATCTTGTCGGTGATGGCCATTTTGGAGATTCTTCTTCGATGTACTATGAGAGATAAATCTTTAATCAAAAATAATTGCGATTGAAGCTTGAGAAGATTCTTATAGCGGATGTCAGCACAGTAAGCTTATTGTTGACCCCGCGTCAGGATCAAGGCTTGGTAATTGGCTTCCTCTCTCGCGCTAAGAGATGTTGATGACTCCGACCGCGTAGGTGGACGTGTAGAATGAGCTTGAAGCCAGAATGACTAACCAAGCACCTTTCAGAGAAGAATGTAATAATCCTTCCTTATACGAGATTTAGTAACGGATGGTGACCTAATTCGTTTGGATCATCCATCATTGGATTTGGACATAGCCGTGAAGCTTGGATGTGCAAAAGATAAGAAGTACTTGAAGCCAGTCATGATTCACATCCAGAATGAAGTACCTCTTAACAGGTACTGACCCCACATGCATTGCGCTGTCTGAAGAGATTATCCAGAATCAGAAGTTTGTACTCTACTCAGCATCGAGACTCCGACTCCTTCAGCCGACCCTCAACTGACACATTCCGGAGTTCACTTGATGATACTGTACCATCAGCGACAAGTTCATTTCCTGGATAATCAATTGCCGGTGCGCCTCTTTATAGCGCTTGTTCTAATTTCTGTAGCGATATTGAGTAATAGACGAACTCGATCGAGTGGCCTGACATAAATTCCGGCTCTAGCAAAATAGGCAAGGAAGAAGTTTGCGAACTGGGTACCAAAAATTACAGGTTAGGAGAGCATTAAGCCATATCTTCATGTGTCATGGTTTCTCAATCATCTGCAATCACTACCCGCCAAAGCGATAGATTCGCGATAACTTGGCGAGGTTAATTAAACCCGCACCAATCGGTATGGTCAGCGAGACATCTATGATCGCCTCTGCATGCTTAGAAGAGTTACTGTTGAGTAAATGGCTTTGCATTGGACGTCGCTACAAGGATAGAGCCAGGAGAGCTTAGTTTAGGCTGTTTGTTCAGCCGGGACACGACAGCCGGTAGGGCTGAAGAGGCGCAAGATGAGATCGTGGGTGGCTTGCGACGGACGGGATGGCTAAAGTCGTCTATGGGTAGGGTGAGTATGTCCAGCTTGAGGCTCTGCTGCCTTCAACGACCATGGAAGCTGACGATGACTTCAGGAGGCTGAAAGAACTGGTCCCATGACTGATTTCTCAGGTCCACAATTGTCTGTGGTTTTTCTGAGAGCGGAAATGATACGGTAGCAGAGCAGAGACAACCAATGCTCACAGCAGATATTTCTTGTCTCATTACAGGTGGAGCCCTGGACGCTGCTGCTCTCACTCAAACCTAATGCGGTATAACTTCCAGCTCTCTAAATCAAGGATTTCATGCGGATCCGCTCATAACCCGTAATTCATGACTCGTCGACTCCTCTGACCCAATTCCTCTTCAAAAATGAATAACAAAATCCCATCAAATGGATACACAGTTGGGTTCGATTAAGTGTCTGCCTGATCATCCTTGTCGCTGCCAAAAATTGGGGTTTGCTCTGGGGATGAAGTCGGCCCTTTACCCAGAATCGCGGGGGTCCATGCGTCCCCGTGATATTCTCTTAGAACCCAAATTTCGAGAGTCGCATGTCGTCTCATGTAACCGAAGCTATACCCAGGTCCGTTTCTTCCCGTGATGTGAGATGGCTGTGGAGTTTTGTAGTCATCTGCGTGAGGCAACGGGCCGACAGTCGAAACGACGAAGCTGATGATCCCAGAGCTTTGCTGTGAGCAGATGGAGAAAAGTGGTGACCGGCATAACTCCGCGAATTGTTCGCCATGGGGAAGTGTTAAGGTTGAATTGTGGGTTTGGAGTGCAAGTAATTGGACAGACAAAACGTGATGGGCGCGGTATTTTCGCGAATGCAGCAGTGCAGTGAGTGATTGCGTAGTATTCTGCCGATTTCCCGATAAACTCATATTATATCTCACAATCATCTCACAACCAGCGTTACAGTGACAATGAGACTATAGAAGTTTAAATAATTTGCTCATTTCTTTATCTCTCAATGACTATATGCTTCTACAACAAAAACACATTGGCAAACTTGGCAACCATAGGGTAATTGATCTTCAAAAGCCTCAAGCGACAGTTGTTGGTCACTGATTTTCAGCCAAGAGATGCGGCTGAATCATGACGGGATCCAGGGGCGCCCTAGTGTTCGCTTCAAGCGATAATCAGTCTAGCTCACCATCAGATCACGGCTTGGCATGGGAATAATCGCATTGCCCTACAAGGCCGGCCGGTTTTGTCTCCTGATGAGTTTTCACTCATCAAGGTCATGCCACGCCAGGAGGATTTGTTCAGGCTTGGCCTTCATCCAACTCATTTCTTTCGGGCCTGATTACGAAATGGCTTGTTTACGAAGTGGAGGAAGCATCGACAAGCAGGGCGACGGTCAACCGATCCGTGTGAACCTCGTGACGTAAAAGGCTTGTTTTAGAAGATTTCTAGAAAAGGATAAACGTTAACCCGCGGTTAGTCTCGCGAAGATCATTATCGGGAGTTGGAAAGTGGAGGGTTTGATGTGCGTGCTAGACGCTCTAATTGGCTATATCGCCGGTCCGACAGACGGTAATGCCTGTAGAATACAACCCTCTGATGGCAGCTCGGCATTCTTGGTGGTTCGATGAGCCGTTGAAGCAATAGATCAGCAGGTTCACTCTGCAATCAGCGAGTCAGCTCGCCAGAATATCATGTCACTCAACGGGCCCTCCAGGAGAGTAGTATGATTGCCATTGTTGGCCAAACATGCAACGGCAGATACTCCACTCACACCGGCTCAGACGGCATCTCTGGATGGAGAAACGCGGCGAATCTTTCGGTGCTACCGTCAGCACGAATAGTGGGAGAGCGCTCCGCAACCCCATAACCTAGCTGTCGCATTTTGCGGTGCCCCATGGCGAAACAGGCTCGTCCCAGAAAAGTCTAATGACTCTCCAGACTTGAGGAATTGTGGGTTTTTGGCTTGCAACGTCTGTGGAACCGCATATAAAAACCTGGGGCATCCGGTACAATCGTTGCATTTTGGAGTTCTGCACGCCCTTCTCTCTATTCAACTTAAACACATACAATTCGAAGAGTTCGAATAATTCATCATGGCTGATAGTCGAAAACAATCGACCGCCACAGTCGATCGTGAGAAAGATGAGATCAAGAAGGCCATGGGCCACGAAAAGGCTGAGTTCGAAGCCCTTGAGGTAGCTCGCCATGGCGGTCGTGAGATTGATGAGCTCATTGATGACATGGAGAGACAACTCGATGCCTCTGGAGGTCTCAAGAAGGGATTCTTCCAGGTCGAGTTTGCCAACCCCAAGCACTTCACCTGGCTTCTTGTTGCTTTCGCATCCATGGGAGGTCTCCTCAGTGGACTTGACCAGTCGCTTATCAGCGGAGCCAACTTGTTCCTCCCCGACGATCTTGGCTTGAATGAGCGACAGAACAGTCTTGTCAACTCTGGTATGCCTCTTGGTGCTGTCGGTGGTGCGCTGCTTCTGTCTCCCGCCAACGAGTATTTCGGCCGAAAGGGTGCTATCATTATCTCTATTATCCTCTACACTGTTGGTGCTGCTCTGGAAGCTGGTTCCATGAACTTTGGTAAGCTCTCTCGCTCCCAACATTGACCATCCCCAATACTAACTATTCAGGCATGATTGTCGCCTCGCGAGTTATTCTTGGTCTCGGTGTCGGTCTCGAGGGTGGTACCGTTCCTGTCTACGTTGCTGAGACTGTCGAGCGTCGAATCCGTGGTAACCTGGTTTCCCTCTACCAATTCAACATCGCCCTCGGTGAAGTCCTCGGCTATGCTGTCGGCGCCATGTTCCTCAGCGTTCCCGGCAACTGGCGCTACATCCTCGGATCATCGCTTGTCTTCTCGACCATCATGTTCTTCGGCATGCTCTTCCTTCCCGAGTCTCCCCGTTTCCTCATCCACCAGAAGCGTCACCTCGATGCTTACAAGGTCTGGAAGCGCATTCGTGGTATTGAGGACAAGGAGTCTCGTGAGGAGTTCTATGTCATGAGTGCTTCTGTTATTTCGGAAGAGAATGCTGTCGCTGAGGGTGCTAAGAACCATCGCTTCCCTTGGATGGACTTCTTCACTGAGCCTCGTGCCCGCCGTGCTCTTGTCTACGCCAACATCATGATTCTTCTCGGTCAGCTTACTGGTGTCAACGCTATCATGTACTACATGTCCGTTCTCATGAACCAGATCGGTTTTGACAAGAAGGAGGCCAACTACATGTCCCTTGTTGGTGGTGGCTCTCTTCTCATTGGTACTATTCCTGCCATCTTCCTCATGGAGCGATTCGGTCGTCGATTCTGGGCCATTACCATGTTGCCAGGCTTCTTCATTGGACTTGTTTTGATCGGCATCAGCTACCAATTCGATCTCAAGACCAACCTCCAGACTGTCGAGGGTCTTTATCTTTCCGGTCTCATCATCTACATGGGCTTCTTCGGTTCCTACGCCTGTCTCACCTGGGTCGTTCCCTCCGAGGTCTACCCCACTTACCTCCGAAGTTACGGAATGACCACGTCCGACGCTCTTCTCTTCCTCGCCTCTTTCGTCGTCACCTACAACTTCTCCGCTATGCAGAACGGTATGGGCAAGACTGGCCTTGCTCTCGGCTTCTACGGTGGTATCGCCTTCGTTGGTGAGATATACCAGATCGTCTTCATGCCTGAGACCAAGAACAAGACTCTCGAGGAGATTGATGAGGTCTTCTCCCGTCCCACCATGGACATCGTCAGGGAGAATTTGGCTGGTGCCAAGGAGACTTGCTACCTTCTTGCCACTGGCCAGTGGTACAAGGTCTTTGTTGAGCAGGCTATGACCGATCCCAAGGATCAGGTTACAGTCTCTCACGCTTAGACTAAATAGTTATGACTACGATGGAGGATGGAAGTGGTGGTTGATTTAACGTATGATGATATCCAAGAGTAAATAGCTACTATTAATGACGAATTACAAATACTGAGTGCTGTGTCTACTCTATCTCGTGCCAGTCAACTCAACTGTTCTCTTCTCCTTCAATGTATCTATAAACGCCCCGATTCTCCAGCTGCGCCTCAAATAAACTCTGCGGTTCCACTCGCTTTCCAGTCTCAAGTAAGGTCGCGTTGCCCTTTGGATTGTTGCCCTTTGTTCCACAGCCAATGCACCAGTTGATACCAAGTGGCGGAGACTCAAACTCGCAGCGCCCATCAATATTCCAACCCACTCCACCGTTGATAGACCAGCCGTGCCCAGAGCCCTTCGTATTCCGATTGACGAAATACGTCGTGACAGAAGTGTCCTCTACCAACAGACCTTGAGCCCATCTCTGATGAGGATAAATGGTTTGAACATCGGACTTTGTCTTGTGACGAAGAACAGCGTTCGGGCCAGGTGTTAAGGACCCTGTGGCAA
Source organism: Fusarium austroafricanum (assembly GCA_012932025.1). Classification (NCBI taxonomy): domain Eukaryota; kingdom Fungi; phylum Ascomycota; class Sordariomycetes; order Hypocreales; family Nectriaceae; genus Fusarium; species Fusarium austroafricanum. The sequence continues at coordinate 13,884 of JAADJG010000815.1, read as the reverse complement.
CAGAGAAGCATCTCGCAGATGGAATACCGACTTGCTCACAGTCTTGAACGAGAACTTGTGATCCTTGGATTAAGATGTCAAAAGGCAGAGCAGCGCCTTGGATATCTTTATCCCGGTTCATTGTACTGTTCTGAATGGTGATTCGAGAAGCATCTTGATCAACCTGGAAGAACTTGTTGAAGCCTTTGAGTGTTAGACCACTGGCCCAACTGTCAACTGTCCACGATGGGAAGTAGACGGCAGCAGAATTGCAGGTCTTGTCTGTTATTGGAGCCCCAGAACAAGTGTCAGGTACCTCAATCTGAAGATCTTGAACACCCATTTCATTGTTGACTTCTGGAGGCGTGTAGACTATGAGCTCTGGTTGGAGATAGTCCGAGTCGAGATTGTCAGTCAGCGGTATCTTGAGTGTGATGTTGGTATCATAGATACCGCTGATCTGATTTGGCGAGAGGAACCTCTTGTTGGCCTAGTCCATGTCAGTATATATCCATTTACATAAGACCATGATTACGTACTGGTATCCAAGTTTGGGACGCATCATCTCTGACCAAGTTGCTCATTCCGTTGCCGTTGATCCACGCTTCTGTGGCAGTTCGAGCAACATAGACCTGCTGATCGACAGCGAACCCACGGCTGCTGATAACATCAACTGAAGAGGAGCCAATGGGAATATAGTCGTTGGTGATGTTGGTCCTGAACCCGTATCGTGGTTTGCTAGCATTGCCAGTGCCAAGCGTGAAGACAGGAATAGATGGGCGATCTGCAAGCACCAATACGGTCTTGTCACCAGACCCAGAAACAACAACGCCACTGGATAGGTTCAGACCAGCAGTCATGGGCCATCTTCCAGCTGGCAAGATAACAGAGCCCCCACCTGAAGAGGCAATGCTGTCAATAGCTTCTTGGATTGCGGGTCTCACATCGCTGATGCTACTATTGAGAGACAACGTGATGTTGGCAGCGGGGACGTCGGGCAATATGATAGCTGAGTTGTGATAGCCAGCAAAGCTAAAGTCAGGGAGGATATCTCCTCGCGAACTCATGACTGTAGTCCAATCAAAGGCATGATGCTTCTTTTTAGCCAGGGTGAAGTAAGTAGCGCAGGTTACCGTAATGGTAATGACGATGAAGATACCCACGATAGAGAGAATGACCCAACGAGAAAAGCACTGTCGAGGAAGAGGCATCGGGAAAGATCGAAAGAGGTAAAATTTAGCCGAGGAGTAGCGGTGCTACTCGTGTTGGTGCGAGGGGTTTTATAACTGCAATGGTTGGCCAACAAAGAGAATAACAAGGAATAAAAATTAAGTTAAGGTAACTGGAATGAAGTGACCGCGTCCAGACTTGGTGACTAACTTTGGCACGAAATGCCGGAGAATTATCAAATAAAACGCTAGTTAGCCGGGTTGGAAGGCACCGGCTTGTCTTGGTCTAGCCAGGTCGTTGGAATGTTGGGGTCCGGATATGGCTGAGCTAGAGCCGGGAAGGCGAGACAGGTTGTGAAGGCGATGTCATTTGTCTTGGGAAATACGATTCATCTGGAAACCCATGACTCTGATCCCTCGTGAATCAACGGTTCATGGTGATCGCCGTTTGTTAAGAGAGGAGGCAAAGTGGACATGCACCGCATGCATGGACTTCGGCAAACTTTGATAATACCAAGACAATAAAGGAACCACTAAGAGTTGCGCGATTTCAATTATCGAGATGAGAATAGTTGCCAAGGGAAACTGGATTGTTGTATATGGGGCATGGAATTTGTGATTCGCCATTGTTAGTCACCCATTCATTGCAATAAGTTGGTTGCTGGCCTAGTCATGATGGAGGTTGGCTTGTTGATTGGAATTTGAGAGAGCCATTCAGAAATTTCATCATGCATGATGTCTAAGGTCAAGGCAATAGACAGTTTGTTTATTGTGTAACCTTGACCGATCAGATAATTAGCGATGTCACCATTGGAGTTTACACAGTGACTCACTGACCCGCATACCAACAACTCTAATCTTTGTCTCTAAATTTTAGTCTAAGCTTATTAAAAATTATGCAAACTAAGTACTTCTAGTCTACTCAATATCCACTACAGCCCGCTCATCCTTCAGACGGCAGCGTTCTGGCTTGGTAATACCCTCATTATCTTGTTTTTTCGACATGACTGCCTCTCCTCTCTCAGCCGCAGAAAGTTCATCTAGTACAAACGGCTTTGTATATTCTGATTCTGTCGGTGCTGTGGTGGAAGCAGCAGGAGCTGAAGACGCTGTGACTCCAGATACACCCCAAACCTGACTACCGAGGTTGGTAGCAACCTTGGTAAAGATGATGACACTCATCACGGGTGATATGCACTTGTTGACCAAGTACCCAATTGCAAGCTTGTGCCCTCGTTTCCGCAGTTCAGGTTCGAGAAGGATTGAGCAGAAGAACCAAAAAGAGGGAAGTTGCCCAACAACAAGCATAGGAACAAGCTTGAGGGGAGTTACGTGATGGATGCAGCTATGAATGAAGAGTGCAGTGTTGAGAATGCGGTAGTACACCAAGCTTAGACGGATGACTTCGACAGATGCAGCGATACGAGTGATGGGGATCATTTTCTCGCCAGCAAGATAGAAGTAGTTGTTGAAGTAGGCATTAGAACCCCAGCGACGTCTTTGACTTAGATAGTGGAAGAGGGATTGGGGGGCTACCGTTTCGCTGACTGCATCTGGGACGAAGAGTGTTCGGAGGTGTGTACCTTGGGACAGCATTGAGTAGGTCAGTCTTCTGTCTGTACCGAGGTATTGCACTTGGTGATTGATGACCAGCTCGGTAGTGACAGGTTCGGCGTACTTGCGAATAGCACCAGCCATTTCTGGTCTTACAGCTATCATGGTGATACATCCAGGCAGACAAGTCACCTTGCCGACAAAGCCTTCAGCTCGTCGTCTGACATATTGTCCGAAAGTGTACTACAACATTAGATGATTAGACCCTATTCCCAGGAGTTTCCAAATGTTGAGGCACACTTACCTGAAACTGTTGATATAAATTCCAGAACGACCACTCATAGCCTGGTTCAAGCTCAACCAAGACAAGTCCACAAGCAGCAATAGCCTGATCATCTCTAGCAATCCCGTCCGCCAACAGTGCAACGGCACCCTTGTAAATAGTGGAGTCTGCATCAGTACAGAAAACCATATCAAAGCCCTTGAAGTCTTCTCCCATTGTCAACTCAGGAAGAATCTCCTCCCACATCTCCTTCCGTAGAAGTTTGGTGTAAAGAGGAGAGTTCTCGCGGGGAAAGTTGAAGAGGTCGTGGCAAAGGATGAGAGAATCCTTCTTGCCGGCGTTTTTGACTTTCTCAATGACAATGACAGGGACGTCTTCCATGAAGCCGGCGAGCACATTCAAGATGCCTTTCTTCCACTTGAGTGAGACATAGGGACGTTGGAATTCGCGCACCATGCGAGTCATGTGCGACCGAACATCTCGGGGCTTGCCGTCAAGAATGACGACCATGACTTGTTTGTGAGGCTCGACACCGTTATCCCGAAGAGAGAAAATGGTCTTGACGATCTGCTCCTCACTCTCAGAGTATGCAGGGATGAGAGATAGAATCCATTTCCGGGGGACTGGCTTAGGTGGGTAGAATTTCTCGTAAACCCATCGGTACATCATCCCAGTAGGAGACAGAATCGCCGACAAAAAGTCTTTGCTCTTGACGAAAAGAATGATAATGAAGATCAACTTGCTCTTCTTTCCGAAGAAGGCAGTGATCGCCATACAGATGTTGATGAAGATGATGATGCCCAGAAAGGCTATTCTCTGGTTGCGAAGATCCCTTGGCGACAGGATTCTGGCAGGATCGACAGGGTCTTCTATCTTTGGATAGCCACATGTTTCAACGGTATCATTGTCATGGACTGGGGCGGCCTGTACAAGCTTCTCAGAGACAGAGACAGAGGTGGTCTTCCTCTCAAGGGGGCAGATGTCTTCATCATCTTCGACGTTGACTTTGTGAAAAGGGGCTTTGTCTTGGGGAGCTTTGAGGTTGAACAGAGGTTTGTCCGCTGGGAAGGCATCATCAGCTAAGGGGTTAGAAGATGTCTTGTTGTCGGTTGGGAAGGGGTAGGCATCATCAGTGAAAGGGTTATCAGGAGACGGTGTATCCTTCTCAGGAATAGGATGAAGAGTAAAGAAAGGGGTATCCTTGTGTAGGTTGGGGGATGCATCGCCAACAACAGTGTCTGCTGTAGAAGAGAATGAAGTATTCTGCCTCACGTGAACTGTGCTGGCATCGTACTCATTGTCGAAGTGTGTCTTCTGTGATTCAAAGGCGAGCAGCGAGCTTTTTCGCCGGGCAGTTAAGACCGCCATCTTGAACGAGTGATGAGTAGAAATTGAGCAAGCAAGCAAGCAAGCAAAGGAAATCTGGGGGAGGTCTTCAAGCCATGGCATTGAAATGGCTTCAGGTCAACAAATGGTCTCACAAATGGCCTCCATCATAACTAGAACGGAAAACTTGGCAAGATACAAACCCTGGTAATGGACCCTGTCTAGATTCCAGTCACCGGGCGTCTTACCCAAGACATACAGCACATTTTGAGAAAACTCTGCATATCGTTACTCAACATAGTAACTCACAGGAACAAATCTTCAATGTCGAGTCTTCGAGACGAATCTGGTTCGTTGATCATTGCTTCTTTCATCATGACGAGTGAACGGGTGGACTGGTTGTTGTCTTGCATTCCTCGCATATCCGGAATTGGGCGTTTCTATCCCGTGTGCCACCCGCAACGCCAACGCTAGATGTTAGTTTGTGGCCATGAGAAAGAGACGTCTTGGATACTATCTTTGGTTTAGTTTAGTGAGGTCACCCGTGCCGCATTTCTGGCCTAGGAAGAACTGCTCTGTACTGAGTCTTAGAAGATGCAAGGCTTGTGGAGCATACCGCACCATAAGGACTACTATAACCGACCTAATCTATCTATGAGCTTAGGTATTCATTAACAGGTCTTGGTACCACTAATCTAATGTCGTTTAAAGAGATACGTCAATGGCGCTCTAAGACATTCAATCGATGAGAATCGGGGAGATGCTAACTGGGCTTGCGCACGAGCTTTTCTGATGAATTTCCAAATTGTATAACATATCATAACAATATTGCACGTCAACCAGTCAGAATATCCCATTGGAAAAACTCTTTGCGAGGAAAGTCCTTCGTTTGTGAAATATGATAGGCTGTACTTAGCAGAGGACACTCAAAGGACCCTCGAAAACTCTACTCAACTCTAGAACCCCTCGCTACCGCATGGCATGCAAGACGTGAACCCCCCAACATACGACCAAGCCTGCCAATCACATTGTCAAGACGTACCCAGAACGTCTGCCTACTGCCATGTACCCACCCTCCAAGGACAAAGGCGCTGATCGCCGTTTGCCATACTTTGCACCTGCATCTACCACCTGCATCCCATGCTTTTACACCTGCATTAACAAAACGATCCATCATTTACGCCAACGCGTTAGGTATGTGATCGGTGGCTTGCGCTTCCGTGAACAGCAAACATTACACGATTGGGGACCGATGAGAACGGTCTTTTCTGGGTCGAATACTCGTTGTTTCCTTGGCAAGCTAAATGTGGTTATTTCCTTGGCAGGGATACAAAAAGGCTTAAACTTAAAGTTATCTAAGGGTCTGGCCCCACTAATGATCCGATGGTGAGCAAAGAGGCACAGATGCCCAGGCCCGAATGTCACTGCTGTCCAGCACCTCCATTATTTGCGGTATGGCGCAGCTAATTCCTTGGTCTTGAGCATCGTTAATCTTGGAAGGATGGAGATAATTTGATTCTACTGCTCTAGCGCGCTTGTACGGGCGCGTATCTTGAACTATGCTGCCCCCGATCACTACCACTGACCAATTTCTCCCTAGACCAACTCAACGCCAAAGAAGTGTCACTCCAAATCCTGTAATATCTCATAATGTGCCGGAATGTTAATGCCACCATCAGTGGCATGTAATAGGATTGGTTCTTCTTGGCGCAGCATTCCTCGCTTATACACTACTCGCAGACTACTCGACACTAGGGGGTTTGTTCCGCCCCGGAAAATACTCTAATCGTCGACTTTATCGCCACTTCTCTCCGAAGCACTTCACCTGCATAGCGGCCGCGGGAGGCTCCGCAATGTCTGTGCAGTATAGAGATTCCCTTTTCGGGGAGATCAAGAGACTTTTGACCTGATAGCAGGATTTTCCCAAGAGGAGCACTTACACCTTGGACTAAGGCCATTGTCCACTGTAATCCATACGACTATTCCAAAAGCCATTGATTCTAGACTAACTGTGAATATCAGTTAGTCAAAATTTGCAAAGTATCTGCAGTTGCTTAGCATTTGACCGATGATGGAGCGAAAAGCTCGATATCAAGTCGTTTTCAGTAGCAATCTCTAATCTATAAGAACAGAGCTTCCAGCAGCCATACTCATCTCTCATCACTTACCATCACAATCATCTCTTCAGCCTTATCAGTTCTCTTCCAATTCTTCTCTCTAATACCCACTCACACTCTTTGCAATGCCTATCATTGCCTCTTCTATCCAGAGACCTGCCCCTCGCAAGATTCTCCCCCCGCAGCTCAAGGCCAAGCAGAATCATGCGGCCAAGACATCACCCTCCAAGCCCATCGTGTCATCCACTGAGGCTACTCCTCTTGTCGCAGTGATCGGCGTTGGCTTTGTCGGCACTGGCCTTGTCGACTCTTTCTCTTCCAAGTATGAGATTATGGGCTTTGACATTAGCGAGGATCGACTTGACTTCTTGAGGGGAGAGTTCAAGGCTCGTCCTAACGTCTCTTTCACCTCTAATGAGTCTGATCTTAGCAAGGCCACCGACTTCCTTATCTCGGTCCCTACCCTCCTCCGCAAGGATCGAACTATCGATCTTTCTTATCTCAACAGTGCTCTGCGTCGTGTTGAGAAGTGGGCTCGTCCTGGTTGCACTGTTGTCATTGAGAGCTCTGTCTCTGTTGGTCTGACTCGCCAACTTCTCGGTCCCATTGCACAGGCCAAGGGTCTCTTCGTCGGAATGTCTCCCGAGGTAAGCCGAACCATCCACTTGTCTAATCATGAGTACATACTAATCTGTCTTAGCGCATTGACCCCGGCCGAGTTGAACCTCCCATGCGATCCATCCCCAAGGTCGTTTCTGGCCTCGATGATGTCATCCCTGGATCTCTCGACGCTGTTGTCCGTCTCTATGGCCGCGTCTTTGACAGCATTGTCCCTGTTTCCAAGCCTGAAGTTGCTGAGATGTGCAAGCTCTACGAGAACTGCCAGCGCATGATGTGCATTGCCTACGCAAACGAGATGGCCGATGCCTGCCAGAATCTTGGCATTGATGCTTTCGAGGTCTCTCGCGCTGCTGCTACCAAGCCCTTTGGTTACATGCCTTACACTCCCGGCTTGGGCGTTGGTGGTCACTGCATCCCCGTCAACCCTTACTACCTCCTCTCCAACTGCGAGTTCCCTCTTCTCGAAGCTTGTGCCGACAAAATGAACAAGCGACCCGCCAATATGGCCAAGCGAATTGTTGGCGAGCTTTGCGGAAGCGGCAAGCTTCAGCGACGTGACTCAGGTTTTGAGACGAGCAAGCGAGTCCTTGTCGTCGGCATGGGCTTCAAGGCCGGACAGGACCATCTCGTCAACTCTCCTGGTCTCCAGCTTGCCAAGGAGCTTCAGAAACTTGACATTGATGTCCACTTCGCCGACTCTCTAGTCAAGCAGACTGCTGTTCCCGAGATTCCCCGGCTGGCCGACGATGACTGGACTGCTGAGCAGCTTGAGCGCTTTGACATGATCGTTGTGAGCTTCAAGCAATGGGGTATGGACTTTGATGTCCTTGAGCAGGTCACTGTTCCTGTACAGATGTGGTGCCAATAGAAGCATAGAAGAAGGTGCAAAAATTAAAATTGGCGGTTTCGTTTATTGTTGCTTGATCGTTTTCCTACTATGTATTGCAATTCTTCTCTTAGTCCAGAAGTAATACTCGAAGTTAATACAGTCGTTCAAATAATGTTTTCTTATCTCTTCAGATGTCGTGGAATAAACTTTTGCAGATAGCATGATAAGAGATACTTAAATCTTGACTGAATTTAGTACAAACCTTAGGTATTTCTTAATAAACAATGGCCCTAAACCGCAGGGTGTCTACACTGGTTTACGCTGATATAAACTGGTACAAATTGGTATAAATTAGTCTAAACTAGACTAAACTGGCATCGAATACTTTAAATTATTTTCTAGTTCTTATAATAGTAGACCATTGGCCTAGGAATAGATAAAGTTCATCATTCTTCAGCTGCCATTGATGATGAACTTGAGGGGTCTCATGTGATCCGCCCACTGGCGGACTTGGATTGTTCCACTTGTCTTAGGTCAATATCTACAGGTGAGACAAATGATAAAGTAATTTTTACAGAATTCACCGCCTTATGCGACGTCTCACTTGCATTACTCTAGTGATCAAGCCTTAAATCTTGACGGGAATTGACTCAGCCAGTGTCTTGCCAACAGCTTTCCGGGCCAAGCCAGACACTTCTGGAAGTATGCATGGAAACTTCAAGGGCTGGTCATGATTCAAGTCTAGAAAAGGCATGTCACTTTGCCAAGCGATGGCCAAGATATCGCCAAGTAAAGGTGGAGGGTGTGAAGAAGAAACACCGTAAGCACGCCAAGATGTCAAAGGCTTGCCAAGACCTCAGCTTGTGCGACGGTTCCTGCCAAGGTGTTTAACATCATGGGTTTTGGTGATGTCGTCCAGAATGTAACAGATGGTTGTACATGATGTCTGAGGTCTCAATATGAGATTTGCGAAGTGTATGACGAGAGTGGAGGAAGATTCCGATCAACCATTTGAGCGCCATAATGTATAAATAGGGTTTTCTTCGAATGTGTGACGTTGACCATGTCAAGAAGATATTGTCAATCATCAGTTGTTCGTATCGAGTGCATGATTCGGGTCGCCAGTGGATGTCATCAGGATCTACCAATTCACAGTACCGAGCGACAAAACAGGGCCAAGAAGTGTATTCAAAAGAGAGTAATCTCCGTCAATTAATGGTATAAAGTACTATGAAAAGCTTTGACTTCGGTATTCTATGTAATCAAGCCCGCTCCTCTATTTTCATCCCGTCCCCAAATTGATGCATGTAATCAAAAGAACGATAGAGCTTCAAGCTCTAAATCAGGTATCATTTTATGTATGGGGTGTTTAGAAGTGAGGGGCGTTGAGGGCAAGACCCATGAGACATCCACCGATGAGACCAGCGATGGGGATGGTCATGAACCAGGAGAAGACGAGGAGGAAAACTCGCTTCCAGTTGACGGCCTTGAGGCTGCCGTTGCAGAGACCGACACCGACGGTGGCACCAGTGATACACATGGAGGTAGAGACGGGGAGCTTGTACTGAGAGAAGACGAGGACAGTGATAGCAGCACCCATCTCCATGGAGGAACCACGAGAAGGAGAGTGGTAGGTGATCTTGTTACCCATAACTGGTGAGAGTTAGCAGTGATTCATTGAGCGAGATAATGATGAAGACTTACCCTTCATGATGTTGTATCCGTAGGTGATGAAACCGATGCAGATCGTGGCAGCGACAATACCAATCTGCCAGAGAGGGACCTCGGCCTTCTTCTCGGCGGGCTTACCAGAGTGCCAAGCAGCGTACATACCGGCCCAGACACCGACAGCGTTACCGACATCGTTAGCACCGTGGGCGAAAGAAGCAGTGCAGGCAGTGATGATCTGGACGAAAGAGTACAGGTACTCCACCTCGTTGGCGTACTTGGGAGCATGCTCGTAGACGCGGGCCATGCGGCGACCTTCGGGAGTAGCCTCAATACCCATCTGAGCAGTGTGGATGTCGTAGTGGGCACCGTAGAGAAGGACGACGACGATCTGAGCGGGAATGCGCTTGACAACGGCAATCAGGTTGTGAGTCTCGTGGATGGAACCGGCACCGATGGGGTTGGCGTGGAGAGTGCGCATGGCCCAGCCGAGAGGACCCTTGCCCTTGCGGAGGTTGGCGTGGTGCTTCTCCTCAGCAAGCTTGACCATTCGCTGGTAGTCCTCCTGGGTAGACTCAGAAAGGTTGAGCTGTCGCTTCTCGTTGTTCTCGGAGCTGGGGGCAGTGGCGGGGGTGATCTCATCAGAGTTGGCCTTCTTGGGGTCGATCTCCTCAGACTCGTGGGCGATGGACTCGTCGTCGGAAGAACCGTGCTGGATAACAGCGTAGTCGGGGACACGGGCGTTCTCGGCATCAGGAGGAGAGGGGCGGCTGAACAGGAGAGGTCCTTGCCAGCAGTCCCACCAGCGGAGAGTGTAGTCCTTCTTGATGACAACAGCGTGGACGAAGGGGACGAAGAAGATGGCAGAGAGGAAGAAGAGACCGAAGCCGACACCGAGAGTGACTGCGGCGATGTACCAAGCAGGCTTCTCAGTGAGACCCAGGCGGGGAGATCCCTTGTAGACAATGGAGAGAGTGCAGATGGTGCCGGCGATGAGGAAGAAGAAGGGAGAGGTCCAGACAGCCCAGGGAACAGGGTTCTTGCGGACGTGGACGACATACTTGACGAGGGAGAAGATGATGGCAGCGAAGCATCCAGCGATGGCGGGAGCCATACCCAGACCAGCAAAGATGGCACCGAGACCCTGACCCTTGTTCCAGCCCCATTCGACCTGGCTAGCTCCAACAGTAGCGATACCGACACCAGCGAGCGACGAGATAAGCGAGTATGTTGACGAGACGTGGGCGTTGTGCATGGTGCACCACATGACCCAGGTAGAAGCACCGGCCGAGGCACAGGCGAAGGCGAGGAGCTGGACTCCGGCGTTGTCGCGGAAGGCCTCCATGGGGATGATACCGTTCTTGATGGTCGAGGCGGTTCGGGCTCCGACGGTCAGGGCGCCGAGCATTTCGAAGATACAGCAGAGCACCATGGCTCCTCGGTATGTGACGGAGCGCGATGAAACACTGGTAGCCCAAGCGTTGGCGACATCGTCTATTGCAAGTGTCAGTCACTGCCTGTGTTGCTATGCGTCATGGGAATGAGGGGTAGACTTACTGGCACCGTTGTTGAAGGCCTCAAGCAGAGCAAAGCAACTGCCAATGGCAAAGACGTAAGTGTAAGCCTCGAGCACCATTGTGACTGTGGCTGGTGGTGGTGAAGAGGGAAGGAAGGTGGTAGCTAAGCTGTGTGTAGCTTGCTTCGGTTTGAGGTCAAAAGACGGAGGGAGAAGAAAGGGATGCTCGAACAAGGGAAAGATCAGAGTTCGGGGTCCTGGAGGGGAGACTTTAAAGGTTTCGCAAGGACGTACAAAAAACACAAAAAAGATCCATGTCGGAATCTAAAAACTCAAAAGGTCCCTAAGCTTAGTTGCGTAGCGTACATGTACACCCCCACTCCAGAGTCTGGAAGCTCAGGTTTCGGTGAGACGATATGGCTACCGATCACTTGGTGTCTGCGCTACAGGTACGAGAGGCTCAGGCTACAGCACACCCTCTCGCAGCAAGCGTGAGGGTTTGCCGCTTTGGGACCGACGTGGTGGGTGTGTTTTTGCACGGGGGAGTCTATGACAGGGTGTCGCTGGGCCGACTAACAATTAAGCATAACCCTATGAGCTTGCTGCAAAACCCCACGTGCAAGATCTTCATCTGCAATGCGAGCATCTGATTGGTTGGCTTTTCAACATCGAAAAATGCATGGATGTCTCCGCCACATGGGTCATAGCTCGGGGGCCAAGGGCCAAGGCCGCAACGCTGCGGGACAAGAGATGGCCCAGAAAAGCCCAGAGATCGGTGACAGTCCTTGGCTAGAGCTGATTTCTGGGCGAGTCGCGTGCTCCCATTGCATAGCGTGGACTCACAAATCCATGCAGCTTCTTTTTAGACTTTTGCAAAAGCATGAAAATAAGTTTATTTGCAAGAAGCACAAAAACTATACTTATCCTCGTAACATTCGGGGAGAACAATTTTTGTGAAGAGGAGCACGTGTTTGCGTGTACAGGCTGCAATTGACCAGAAAATGTCCCTAAATTTCCGTATCAAATTAGGATTCACCTCCGGGCCTTACGTATTTGCCTATATGTGGTCCGTTTCGACAAATCCATCGTGTCGGCTTAACAGGCTTGGCGGTGCTCTTGGCAAACGTCTCTGACAAAAGTCAATTCTCGCATCTGGGCTCTCCCCGAGGCGTTGTAGGCTTCAGCGTTTGACCCGAAGAAGAGTCGACGACTCCACCGTTCGGTCTCTCTTCCTGGTTAGACCTGGTTCAGCCGCTGGAGAAGTGAGTGAAGAGCATCTCTTGTCCCAATCGAGTCCTTCTCCCCGTTGCATCCTTCTCCCCGCGCAAAACGTGCGTGGCCATTTGAAACGGCCACATGGGGAAATGGAGCCATCTCACTGGTAGATCAGATCCCGGACACTAGGACGCACTACGTCTGTTAATTGGGTCCTTTGGCTCGCCACTTTTTCTGGTCCTTTTTTTCTTCTGCTGCGACACTTCCGATTCCCGTTGTCTAATGCACGTGAAGTGTTTTAATGAAATCGGGCGCAACGCATGATATCCACCCCACCGCATCGCATCGTATCGGCCAACGGATGAAAATTCTCTGACCATATCGTTTTCGTAAACCGACTGAGACCCTTCGGTGTTCCCTTTAGAGTTGATGTTAGAGTTATTTTTCACTAGTTCTAAATAATTCCTTTTTGGGCGTTTCTCTGGTTCAGCTTGAGGACTCGCATGATCAACGAAACACCTGTGGCTTGATATCATCTTTCCAACTCATCCAAGCTTTCTTATTGCCACTATCTCATGCCAACATCATATTACATATATCCGCGGCAGCTATTCCCGTCCGCCAAGCTTGCCAAGCTGATATATACCGAATATCAAGAGGGCATCTTCCGGAACACCCGTCATTTCGGCCGTTCTGCATGTCTGCCCTGGTATGCCCAGACGCCCAGAGAACGCCTTCCCCGTGGCTCCCTGCTCGGCGATCCATCCATCAGCTGTGTGTGCGCCCAGCTAGTCTAGTCTCACAATCTAGCCGCACGTCTTAGCCGTTCCTTGCACCACGGGGACTGGACGCGGACCCTAGATTGGATGCATGAGGAACGACACCAAACCAACGGTCCGCTAATCGTCAATTTGTGACGTCCCTTGTGCATACAGCAAGCTCTATCCGTCTAGCGGCATTCCCGTGAAGCATAGGCTGCGTGATCGTCAGCCAACCGTATCCACCTCGTTGGCGATTACACGGCGTTTTGGTTAGGAGATTGACATCTGTCTAACCCCTGCTGCATAATTTAAGCTGCAGGATCATTGCTAAGGTGGCCATTTATGTTCGAGAAGGTTTGTCGGATATCGCCATGACCGTAGGATCGGCGAGGATGCGATATAGCAATGCTTGCTGGTATCATCCGAACCTGATTTTCGATTTCGATTTCGATTTCGATGTTCGATATCCGTTACTATGGTTCGGATTACCTTACCCAACTATCTTGAATGCATGGATGGTGCATGTTAATATGGAGGACGTGATGTCAAGCTGAAAATTGAAATCATAAACATATGACCTGCTATGAGTTAAATAATCAACGATCATGTGAATGTGTAGTGACGTAAACAGAAAAACGAAAGCAAGCTCAATTACCATAATACCTAATAATAGATCTATAGTTTATTCTGAAATTACTTACTTATTTTTAAGTATTAAATGCATGTTATTAAAAACAAGAAAATGGCAAACTACCCTATACAGAAACCCAGTAAAGCTATTCCTAGATAATATTACCTTCCTTTATTATCACACTTTCTTGGCATATAGCTATTAAGAAAGTGGCT